>PNEQ01006195.1:0-50082 GCA_003012365.1 Medauroidea extradentata
GGTCAATTAAAATTATAATTAAAAGAAACCTCGTGTTATTGCTCTCTGGGAATCGGGCATGTTTAACTCCACTGAGGCACAAACTGTGTTCTCAGACAACGACTGTATTTTCTCTTGCTTTTTAAATTAGCCCTCAAATTAACTGTAAGGTAAATAGATAGAAGACTTGTCATAACCTTATAAGGAACATAACCTTACAAAATTTAGACATAAATGACAATATGTCTGACAAAATGTATATTGCTAAAGAATATTTCAGAAACTCACAAACTAAATTGGATACTCCTTATCGCAAGAATGAAATGTACTACAACCCAGATTTATTTTAAACAAAAATTAATTATGTACTGTTACGTGAGTTTTAAGTAGGCAGATATCAAAAGTAATTGATGAACTGAACAACTGACAGAAAATACAACAGACATACTCCAACATACTGTCGAATCTCACAAAATATTTAGGTTATTGTTTATACAAATAAGCAAAGTGAAAAAGTGGTAATTCCAAGTGTGCACACCAAATACAGTTAGCAGGTTTTAGTTTTATATATGCAGCAGTACCTTTTAAAAAAAATCATAAAAATATATCTTATTTCCTAAATATTGTCTATGAACGTAAATATCTATACCTAACGAAAAATAATGTTTTTAGAAATAACGTCACATTATTTCTTACTGACTCTTTATGTAACGTAACTGAATAAAAACTTTCGAACAATAGTTCACAGCTTATATCTAACGGCACATGAACTTGAAGAAACAGAAAGTAACAAAAAACCATTTTTCAAAAATGTTTCCAGAAAGAGAGGAAGCCGAATTGTTGATAGGGATACTGGCAAGACATCACATCATTGACAACATTTAACTATCACTAACTGTTAATATTTTGACATTCAAAATACTTTACAAAATAATGAAATAAATAACATCGTGCCAAATATGACAGGCAGAAAAATATGGCACTATCGTACTCGGTATATAGTTACAGTACAGCTTCAGATCTTTATTAAATATGACAAGGGCAGATAAACTATAAAAAGTTAAATATTTAACTATTGTCTTCGTGCCAGCGATTCAAAATTTTTCCTATATATCCACTGGTCAAGTTCAATACTTTTTATATATGAAATAGCTCAGTATCCTTTGTCAGAGTTAACATACGTCATCAGAAATTATTTTTACTTGTAGACCATTGGTTGTAGTCTCTATGACGCTTTACCGAAATTCTTCGATAGGGTTTGATAGGCCACAGAATTTTTGTTACTCACTAAGAAATTTTACTAGGTTTCGTGTTTTCGTATTACCATGTTTTCAGTTTCTGACACCATGACTTTACTGTAATTCTGAAAACAAAACAAAAAACACATAGCTGAAAACGTTTCCAGTTGCTCTTCTTGTTTTAAATGCTCCGTAATTTCATTTTATCTCACTTGTTCCGCTGTTGTGAAAGCCTGTGAACATTTTCATTACATTTCGAAAAGAGGGAATGCTTCATCGGCTGCAAGGGTAATCTTCCTGTAGAAAATAAAGCCTAGTCTGCTATATTAAATGTCGTGCTCTTCGTCCCTCCCTGTGTATGATTTGCAGCCTTCAAATATCCCGCCATCCGATATCCATTGTAGTAACCAGGCGTTGACATTACTACATTTTAACTTTGAGTACCCTAAACCAGCACAATAAATATAAATAAATATTGTAGGCCTATATTTTAAAAATGCATAAAAATTCTTAATAAACGAAACATAAGACTGCAAACTTCAGTGCTACAAAATTATTTCAAGCAATGCTTCATTCATATCGTAAGACAGTCGTCAGTCAATGATTAATTAAAAAAAAATTCCAAAAAAAAATTTGTGTTAAAAGGATAAATATGCGGAAAGAACTGTTTAGCAGTTCGGAAGAAATTTTAACGAAATTTTTGAAATCTCAAAAATGGCCAGTAATAAAATAAGTCAGAATCCTAACTCATTTATAATTAATAACAGCTTAGTATTTCCGGGAAAATATTGACATTTTTTTGTATACAGAAGGGCAGCTGAATAAAAACAAAAACGGAAATTAAGAACCACTGACAACACTGTTAAATAATTTTTACTGATTTGAAGGACAATTTCCAAACCTTTAGTTTTAATGAAGTAAGTTCCCCGTAATTTAAGTAAACTACACTCAGTAAAATCATTTGTTGGAAAAGAAATTTTGTAAACGTTTCTGCGCATGACATATTATACAGTCTGTTAACTATTAACTGAGCGCTATTAGAGACCTTCATACAACATTTTCTGTGACAATGTACTTAGCCTTTTTAATAGGATCAAACTTACACATTATATGTATTGACAACACTGTTATGTTTATATTTACTGCCATTGATTTTTGGTGAAATGAACTTTGCAACAGCTTGATTCAAGTCCTTATGTGGACGCCTGCATCTGTAGTTCTGGTTATTGGCAGTTTGTTCTTGAGCTCAGGAGTCGATCATTTGACTGTGTCAGTGAGAATAAGTTCACTGCGACACAACACGTATGTTATGAGTTAAGAACATCCAATCGCTGCACATAAAGCACTGAAACAAGCTGGGCGTTGGCCCCGTAATTTTTTTTTATATTTGTGCCAAGCACTGTTCAAATTTTGCACATCAGATAGCTCTTCATTTCCCAAAATAAAATTAATTAGGCCCCATAGTTTTTGCATAATCACTCATCAAAGTCGCAAAATGGCCAATGCGGTGTAGCCAAAATAAAAAAGTAATAATTAACTAATTACTTCTAAATTACAGGAACTGAAAGTCAGTGTATCAATGCACTTCATAACACGCTTGACAAAAGTTAGTTTTGAATATTTCAGTAGTAGCCAAAAATCAAAGTTATGCAATAATATACTCATATTCGTCGACTTTTAAAAAATTTAAAAATATATCACTTTGTGTTTACAAAAGTGTCTTGAAGAAGTTTACATAATTAAGTATCAATATGGATTATCTTGTTTCTGCAAGTTAATTATTTTTTATTATTTTGGCTACACCGCAACTGCCATTTCGTGACTTTGATAGGTGATTATGCTAAAACTATGGGACATAATTTTTATTTTATTTGGGGAAATGACATGTTATCTGACGTGTAAAAGTTGAACAGTGTTTGACACAAAAATATTTTTTGAATTTTTACTTGTTAAACGTCCTGAAATCAGTGAAATTTTTTTTTAACGAATAGTGTAAATACACAAATGTGCTGAATCAGGGATTCAAAAGTTCTCACTTTATCATGAAAAGCCTATAACAAACTGTTGTTTCTCTCGCGACCATACGTATTATTTATTTCAGATTCCAATATTTAACATTCTTTAAAAATTATCTTCACCTAACTTTCGACTGAAAAAGTGTCGGTTACACGTCCTTATACATATGGACTGTCTTGCCACGATTTTGTAAGATAGAACGTCTGGTAAAATAAGGTTTATACGTTACGTGTATGGAACTTTTGCTATTCAACTAAGCTTAGCTGGACTGCTACCAGTAAGAAAAATTTAATTACACCCGGGCCAAATGTTTTCGCTTCAATTCGAGAACTTCAAAAAGTCAGAGACAGTGTTGTTCTGGTTGTTTTTTATTTTGATTCTTTGCCCTTTCAAAATTCGTACTGGCCTCATCGTTCAGAAAATGCACGTGTTTACATCTTAAAACCAATATGTTATATATTATTTTTTTGTGTTAATTATGCGTCACTCATTTGAAACTGTACTTTTCCTAAATATTGAAATCATGTGTGTTAACTACACCTCTTTCAGTGCTTCCTAAATGTGGTAGGATTAGATTAAAATGTTACCGAAGGGTAACAAAAAAATCCTTTTATCAGTATGGTGTTATCCTGCAAAATCACGACTATGTAAGAGTAAGCTCGACTTATTTTAGAGCTTTCATTAAAATTTTCGAAATAAAATAGTTTAGTTTGATCTGACCTAAAGTTCACGTAGTACGTAACATTTAACATTTATTTATTCGAATTATGCTATGGATCGATATTATGTACCCACAGAAATCAACCATACTGAATCTAATATTTGAATTATAATCTCTTCAACTTACAAATTTTGGTTTCAAAGGTCAAAACTATTCCCATAATGTTACATAAAACCTGCACTATTTATTAAAAAAAACATTTGCACACATATACAAGAACATCCATTAGAATAAATAGTGTGTTTGTTGAAGTGTTAAAATATTTTGTATTAATTTGTTTAAAATTTTCAATAATTCTCGGAATAGGATACCAAATATATATTTATACAACGCTCTCTCTCTCTCTCAAATAATGGACCCATGAATAACAAGTACCAACAGTAATATTTGCTTCAATTTGTTCTTTGAGACTTGACTGGAAATACCAGTAGTTCTTGTACAGTTAAATAATAATTTTGGTATGCTGTTTATGTTTTTTTAAAAGGAGGACCACATAGTTAATAACTTTAACGGAAGAAGAAATTGAATTGTAAACCGTAAACATGGTATCTAATTGGCTCCGTAGTTCAGATATACAACAGACAAATAATTATAATATATAATGTTATGCAGTCATCTTAGAATATCTACAAATATTTACGAACCCCACTAAATACACAGTTTGACTCAGCGTAAGATTACAAAATTTGTTCGTATTCTCTCTGGTGTTTCCCGAAATATAACTAGCAAGCCTAAACCTGTGTTTAATCATGTACTATCTTACGAAATTACGCACACACAAAAATATGATTTACTAGAGTAAAACAATTGGATAAAGAACTGTCCAAATTTTGAAGTTTATGGCAATCGAGCCAATATTTCTCGAAACGATTCATAATACATTCATTTACAATTTTCGAGTTAGCTTAACTATTTGTGAATCAGAGGAAGTAGTCATTATAATTAATAACTAAGTTTGAATTTAACCAGTAGTCTCAGAAATACTATACGTAACACATTAAATATTTGTTTATCTCATTACGTCTTTCAAAATCACTGACATACAATATTACACTTTATTAAAACCGAAGCTTGGAGAATGAACTGCCAAAATTTAAAATTTGGTTAGAAACAATTGAATAGTTCTAGAAATTTAATATGATACACACAGTATTTTATTCATTATTCTGGGGCTACCTTCGAAAATGTCCACTACATAACGTCTAATCATGCTTAAATATAACCGTTTCGCTGTTAGATCATTAAATGTGGTTCAAGCATCTGTCCAGAAGTTCCTAAAATATTTCATAATATTATTGTTCATTCATGGCGTGCTATCCCAAGGAATGTTAGACCAAAAGTAATAAACCTCATTTACATTAAAGCGTGGGTTGAATTATACGAACTTACGCTGGATATTTAATGGTAACATGATTGGTTTATGAATGGTGTAGTCATGTTCGCAAAATTAAATGAAGTAAAATATTTCATGTTCGACAACCATACTCTAAAATACGGTTTAAATAGGTCCAGTATTTCCCGAAATATAACATAAAGTTGTATTTATTATGCATTGTCTACCAAGTTAGCAAACCTTTTACAGTATATTGTTACAAAATTAAGGATGGAAAACGTCAAAACATAAAATGTTCTTACAATAAGTCCATACGTTCCAAAAAAATTACAAATACAAGTGTAGTCATTAATTTCCGAAATAAACCATCAAATTATAATATATTAATATATCATTGAATTCTGCCTGAAAATATGGCGTACCCGTAGAATAAACTTTAACAAGTTAAAGCTCAGATGAAAATTAATATGGTTTAAAATGGTTTACTATCGGTTCCGTAGTTGCCAAAAATCACATTAAACTACTTGAAGTTATATCATGCTCTCTTATAGAATTGTATCCATGTTACAGTAAACTTTACAAAATCGAAGTTTGGCTGACAAACTATCGAAATGTAAACAATCTGTATTGTTTACAAAATATCAAAACCTTTTTTTTTTTTAATTTATTTATGTGGTACTCTCTTCCAAAATGAAGGGTCTACAACAAGTATCAACTTTAATTGAAGCTTGGATGAATAACTGTCCAATTGTAAAATTTGTGGTTAGTCGGTTTAGTAGTTCCAGAAGTATAACAGAAAGTCTTTAGTTATTCATGTCATGCTAGCCAACGAGACGGCTGACCTCAAACAATAGACTTTACTAAAATAACAGCTTTGCTGATGAACTGTTGTATACAAATTTCTTTATCATTGGTACAGAAGTTCCCAAGAAATACTGTAACATTAAATCCAGTCTTTATGTATGTCAGTCTTTGTTCCAAAATAACCACCTTAAAACATTAAAAACTTAATAAATCAAAACTAGTTTGATATGCTCTAAAAATATGCAATATGCTTACATTCGTTTGAAAACCTTTAATATTTCATATCTGTCTGTATTCCGAAATGACGCTCCCACAATATAATATACTTTCGTACTTCTTTCATAGACGATAACGTATATAAGTAATCGCTATGGTATAAATGTCACAAAAATTTTATTGACGACACACACAGAAATACATATACAAAAACATACAAACGTACGTAACGAAGTTCTACCAGTAATGAACCAATTATCTTCACGAGATAAAAAATTTAATGTTACTATCTATAAGAAAACACCCGGAATTAAAATTTCGGAATATTTATTACAAACTTTGGGAGGTAAATCGTTATAGAAATAAAATTACAAAAATTGCGATTTACTATGTATGAAAGAATAAATCATCCTCCAGATTTGCGCTGTTAATAAAGATTTAGATATAGTAAAACCTAACAAATTTATATTACGGGCGCGGTCTACCGTAATTTTCCTCGCCATTTTTAATTTTTATTTGTATGAGAATTTTTTTTCTTATTTTAGACACAAAATGTGACTAAATTTGGCTCTTATGAAATTTTTTTATCTCTCATAGTTTCCGCGTAATGGCTTGTTAAAGTCATATTTTGCATGTTTCCGTTTTAAGGACTACACTTAAACCAACTGATATACCAAACTAAAAAAAAAAAAATCACAGTGGATAAAGACATTGCAGGCTACAATGTTGTTCTCACGAAAATAAAGAATAAACATTATTTGTATTTTTAAAAAATGCTGAAATTGAAAATAAAAATTTTTAAAATTCGAAATTTTTTTTAAATACAAATAATTTTTAATCTTTATTTTTATGAGCATGACATTGTAGCCTGCAACGAATTAATCTATTGTGATTTTTTTGTGTTTGGTGTTTTAGTTCGTTTAAGTGTAGTCCTTAAAATGGAAACACGAAAAGTATGACTTTAACAAGGCATTACGCGAAAACTATGAGAGATAAAAGAATTTCATAAGAACCAAATTTAGTCACATTGTGTGTCTCAAATACAAAAAAAAATATCTGGTACAAAAAAAAAATAAAAAAATATTTATGAAAATTGCGGTAGACCGCGCCCTTCAAAAGACAATATTTAAATATCGCAATTTGATGAACGAAAAAAATCCCCAACAAGTGTTTCCTCCCGGACATAGTTAAATCAGCCTTAATTATTTTTTTTCTGTACATTCTCATCTCTTAAATTCAGAAGCAATACCAATATTTTATATGTAATTTGTGTTAATTTAGTGTAAAACTGATAATTATCATTTGTTATAAACGTCTGCTTAGCCAGTATTGTTTAAATAATTAATAATTTTTAAATGAATAAACTTTTTTAACCAAAAAGAAACTGTTGATAACTTTAACGTGATCAGGATATTAATTTATGTATTGAATTTAAAGTAAATTAGATATATAAGCAGAAATATTTGATAAGAAATAAGTAACAGTGACATTTAAATAGAAATAACAATAAAAAAATTATCTTTTGCTACGTTAAACTTGCAAATATGTAATGCGGGAAATAGGCACAAATTTCGAAATGAGGTTTATAAAATTACTTACAATAATTAACACATTAATCTTATGAATTAATTATTTCTTTGCCATATACGTATTTGTAATACTTCGTAGGTTTTATGATAGCAAAATTACATTTACTTTCAAAACTTAACGCTTGTAGTTAGTTATTTATAATGGCTGTTAAAATTAATTATTAATGTTGCGTACAGCAAAAATATATTAAATAAATTTTACTATATTTGAGTCACATATCTGAGAAAAATTCATTTGACACATAACGTTCACAATATCTGGATATGTAAGAAAGGTCGAGGTATACCTACCCATAAGTCAGGAATACATTTTTAACTAATTAAAGATCGTTGTATTTATGAATATTTCGACGATGTTGTATTACATCGAAAATCATATATATTTTTCAATATTTTTTACATTTGTATATAATTAAATGTCTGTTATTTGACACAATTACACTGTACGCGGATGATATAGGAATAAAATATTTTGGAAATGTGAAGCAATGAAATAAAAAAAAATAGCCCAGAATCTGCTAAGCTCTTAGAGATACTTTACGTAAGATAGGAAATGTTAAAAGTAAACGACTTGGAAAACTTAATTTTGGAAAGTCACGTGAATTTTTTTCGTCAAATACTTACGACTAGAAATTGGTAAATAAATAAAGGGACCGCACAGCAACAAATGTAAAAAGCTTTTTCATGTAATTTTTTGTAAAAACATTACATTGAGCTACACTGTAACATTTCAATGGTTAATTAACTAACAATTTAATATTAATAAATATTTTTAACTAAATACCTCATTTTTTTTAAGGCAGTGGCCTAAAATATATGACATCTACATGAATGTGATCTGTTTACATGCAAACACTTCAAAGCCCGATATATTAAAAAGAATGATATTTTTTTTCTGTAAAATTAAAATTTTGTAATTAGTATCAGCAAATATAAATTAGGAATACTTAACTGTCATAACCCACTTCATTAATCGTAAAAATAAAATACTAAACTAATTTTGGTATTTAACCGGAAAAGTACCAAAAATGTATTACGTTGTATTTGTACCTGACACTTTTCAACCTGTATACAATATTTCTAATGGTACCTACTCCAATAAATTAATTACATGTTATATTTTATAGCGAAGTAACACACGAATGTCAAACTTTTATACGTACTCGTAACATAAACTTGCATTCAGCAGTAAGTAGGGTCTATTAGTACGCTCGAGCACAGCGAATTTTTTTTTCATTCAAAATGGAACACAAAAATAATCATCCATTACTATGTGAAAATCACAAAATTTTTACAAAATTTCACATACAACCTTTGAAAATAAATTTTTAAAAATTACAAAAATATTGTTTAAATATAAAATCGACGAAAGAAATAGATAAATGTGACCAACTGCTGCAAGAAACACCCACAAATTATTTATCACTAAATGCAGCGACGTCATATCTATACGTCATTTCCTGCCTCAACAAAACTAACGATATTATAACTGAATTTCTTGCTGTTGAAGAATTATTCGACAGAGTGCGTTCCAATGTTTTTTTTTTTTTTCGAACCATGAAACAAACGAAACATTTAGATTTTTTACGCAACGGAAAAAAGTTATTTTGTTGTTAAGAACGTTTTCTTATTAATGTAAATAATGTCAAAATGAGCGCTAGTAACGACGACAACAACAACAACAACAACAACAAATCGCTTGAAACCAACCCGCGATACAAAAGAAAACAATCGAATACAACAAATCGAGATGCAACAAATGTTTGGAATGTATTCAAATTTAAAGGCAATAATCCTACAAATCCGGAAGAGAAAAAAATTAAATGTGAAACATGTAATTATTATTATAAACCACCATGCAAACAAAAACATTTGAATATTAAAAATCATTAAAACAATTTAATAGTTAATTGTGAAAAATGTAAACAAAATTATAAATTAACCGTAAAAGTAATGAAAAAGTAGAATTAATAAAGAACTTTCACAATTAAATAAATAAAAAATTCAGAAAATAATTCAAAAATTAAACAATGGAGATAAACAAAATAAACGCCTGAAGGTTGTGGTAAAATATGCCATTTTCATAATAGAATACAATCAATCGTACACAAGAAATCATGACCGAAATAGTAACAATTTAAAAGCAGTAAATAAAATAGACAATATTGACTATGAATGTGACAATTATGAAATACTTGGAAAAATAGAAACAGCATTTGAAAGTAGATTGAATACTTATAGTAGTTTGCCTATACGCGATACAATAGATCCAATAGCATTCCTTAAAGTTACAAAAATGTTATAATAAATAAAGGAAAAGAAAATCTACAGCAAAATCATTTAAAGGTAAATATATATTTTGCCACTCAGTAATAAAAGGACTAAATAATGAAGAAGAATTTCAAAATACAGATTTTAAAACTGTAATTTAAACTAATTAAAAACAAACGATTTATATGTATTTCAATAATGTTAACAGAAATGCTCGAATTTGGAGCCAAAGTGTCTAATTGGGTACTAAACGAAATACTCGAATTAGAATTAAGAGTAAATACAAACAACTTATTAAACGGATCATCTGACTCTGATCTTACACAACCAATTAAAGATAAAGGAGCAGTTACAAATGTTAAAATTGATGATCAAAAATGTTTCTTATGGTAATTTTTATCAGCAATTCATACAGCAAAAATTCATCCTGAAAAAGACAAATATTTCGAATTATAATAACATGAATTTTATCATGTACTTAGTGATTTAGAATGTATAATGTCATTAGATAAAATTCAACTATTTATTTTAAAAGGAAGAACTAACGTTTCAACTATCGTTTAAGCGTATAAAGAGAAAGGAAAAGGGTAAGAAAAGTAATATATATTTTATCTATTAACCATTACGAAAATAGGCATGCAAATTTATTATACAGTAAAAATTAAAATAATGATCATTACTGTTGGATAAAACATCTTTCCCGGCCTGATGAATAGCAAAACTTAATAAAATAATAGAAAAAATATGTTTGTAATTGATGTCTACAACATTTTTATTATGAAGATAAATCAAATAAACATGTTCAATATTGTTAAAATCACGACGCTGTTAGAGTAGAACTAACAAATTGAGAAAATAATACATAAAAATTCGAAAATTATAATCATTAATTGAAAGTTCCATTTTTATGTACGTTGACTTTGAATTAACATTAAATAAAATAGATACTTGTCAACCAAATCCTGTGAGTGCATATACAAAACAATATCAATGCACGAACGAGACACTTTTGTTATTATATAAAATATGAAAACAACGTATACAAACCTCTAGTATATTATAAAGGCAAAAGTGCATTAAGCGTTTTCGTACAAAATGTTAATTGATGAATATGAAAATGTAGTACCAATCACCCCACTAACTAATGAAGCACGAAATAAATATTTGAAAGCAACGAATTGTCATACTTGCAAGAAAATAAGTATATACCAGTAAAGAAGGTAAAACAGTAAAAAATTCAGTAATGGATAACGACTATTTAACTGAAAAATATCGTGGAGCAGCACATAAAAATTGTGATTTTAATTATTAAAATCGAAACTTTGTTCCCTTATATAAACGTAATTTATCTGGATATCATATACATTTATTTATAAAAGTCCTTGGAAACTATGACAATAATAATGTAAGTTATTTAATACCAAATAATAAAAAATATATATTTCATTCGCAAAAATACGTTGTCACCACAAATTTAAGATTTATTGATACATTTAAGTTTACGTCCTTTAGTTAAGATTAACTATGTAGAAAAATCTTAGTAAAGTACAATTACGAGAAACTTCTAAATATTTTGAAGGGGAACAACTTGATTTAGTTATGAAAAAAAGAGTTTACCCATATAATTATATGGATTCTGTTGAAAAATGTAATGAACCTGAGTTACCACCAAAAATGCATTTTATAACAATTTTAGTATGTGTGATATTTCACACGTGAATATGAACTTGCGCAAAAAATTGGAAAAAATTCAATATTAAATATCTAGGCGAACATACTGAATTATACAATAAATCTGATGTATTATTATTAGCTGGCATATTTGAATACTTTAGAGATGTGTGTATTAAAACATTCAAATTATATCCTTCTTGACATTTCACCGCGCCAGGATTAACGTGGGACGCGATGCTAAAACAGACAGAAGTAGTACTAAGATTATTAACAGATTATGATAAAATACAAACAACTGAGAAAGATATTAGAGGCGGAATATCACAATGTTGTAAACGGTATTCAAAAGCAAATAATAAATATATAAAAAATCACAACTCGAAAATTGAAAATTTTTAATTAGAATTTTTTGATGCGACGAATTTATATTGTTTGGCAATGAGTTAATATTTACCATATGATGATTTTAAATGGGTAAATTGTAAACATAATTATGTCGATTTTTCGCATAAATATTTGTCAAAATTAGAAAATGATTCAAAATACGGAAATATTTTAGAATATGATTTAGAATATCGAAATAATAGGTTGCTTGATTTCACAGGACCAAATTATCTGAAAGAATAACATGATTCACCTCTTGCGCCTGAACATAGAATACACGAAGTTTCAAAATAATCCAAACTTTTGACTACACTACACGACAAAGAAAAACATGTATCACATTACGTAAATCTAATACATTATTTATCTTTAGGAATGAAACTGAAAAAAAGTACATAGACTATTTACAATTAGACAATCAGATTGTGTGGGATCATATATTTATTAAACTACAAAAATACGAACAAACGCCAAAAATTGTTTTGAAAAATTTTTGCCAGTTAATGAATTATTCAGTTTTCATAAAAACAGTCTGAGATATTTTTAATAGAGTATATATTATATTGAGTACAAATGATAAATAAGAAAATAAATTAATTTTGGAACCCAATTTTAAAAATCGAACTATATTTTCTGAATCATTATCTGCAGTTCTTATTAATAAATTAAAATTATGTTTTAACAAACCAATATATGTAGGAAAGACAATACTTGATTTACCAAACACTTTAATGTAGATTTCCTTTATAATGTAATTAAATCAAAATATGGAGACAATATTGAATTATGTTATATGGATACTGATTCATTAATTTATCATATAAAACAAATGATTTTTACGAACATATTAAAGAAATGATTCAACATTTCGATACTTCAAATTATGAAAAAGATAATAGATACAACATACCACAAATAAACAAGATGGTTATTGGTAAAATGAAAGATAAAATAACGGAAAATAATTGAAGATTCCGTTGGATTAAAATCTAAAATGTGTGCTGTATATGTAGAAGGCAATATTTTAAAAAAGCAAAAGGTATAATAGAGGCAGTAGTTCAAAATGAAACTACATCTGATAATTATAAAAACTGTTTATAAAAAAATGAAGTACTGTATAAACATGTGAATCTTTTAAGAAGTAAAAACTTTAATTATTTTCAATTGAATCTGAAAAGGTTATACACCAATGAAGACGATAAACGAATTGTTCTTAAAGATAATAATATTACAATACCGTGGGGACACTATTGTGTAACCACTGTCGTGGGGACCTTATCTAGTGACAGCTAAAACAGTCTAAAGACCGTGTCTAGTAGAAAAGGAATAGAAATCATGTATATACTTATTTATATTGTCACGTTTGATTTTTATGAGGCCCTAATTTTTGCGTACCAAAATCCTGCCTCTGCCTTCCGTATATTCGTTTGCAACTGGTTTAGCGAAGAGTTGTCAAACAACAACACCTGCTCTAACGTTCGTGGTTGTAAACCCCTTAAAACAAATTTTACTTTGTCTTCGTCTTTCATATCTGGATTAAATTTTTTGCACAAATACAGCACATCGTAAACGAATTCCTGAACGCTCTCTGTTTCACATTGTTTACGGGCAAGCAATTTAACCTCAATCTTTTCTTGTCGGCACACTGGCTCAAACGCAGCGCGTAACCCCTCAGTCAGACCTTCTAATGTCTTCAACTCGCCTAGCGAATTTTCTTGGCATTCGTACCATTTCAGAGCTACCCCTGTCAAAACTGTCGGAAAACAGGCTATACATTTACTTTCGTTCCAGCCATTTGCCTTGGCTGCCCTCTTGAACTTACTGACGAAGTCATCCACATCCTCTCCTAATGCACCTGAAAATGTTCCTGGTTCTGCAAACCAGCTTCCGCCCTCTATCTTAACATCCAGCATCTTTGAAATTCATACGACTCCTACTATAATGTACAGCTAAGTTTAAACAGAATCGTAATTCCGGGGCACGGCTGACAAACACAACAACTACCTAATTTCTGAGGTAACACTTCCGTCGGTTTTATTTGCTAACCTTAATTATTACTAACCCCTCCACCATCGACCAGAAAGAATAAAAAAAAATATTTTAATTAATTTTAAGACACTAACCAGAAACTTAACTCAAAATTGTCGTAACGCACTGAATTTAAAATACAACCTAATTAAGGGAACGTTACCCGGCGCCTCCACCAATTTGTCACAAGGGTAACTAGGGGCGTGCTTAGCTTCCAGAAGTAGAGAACTCATGAGAGGTACACAACCTTAATATAGGTTCGTTATCAACCAAGAAAATTAAAATTAAAGAATTCGTTTTAAGGATTTAATACAAAAACAAAAATCAAAGAAACGTTTACAAAAACAAAATGTTGACTAGAATTGACAATCAAGACAACAACAAAAACTACATACGACTTATCACCATTTCTACATTTCCATTTCTGCGACACAAATACCGTTACTGTTATTCAGCTTAATCACCTAACAAAGTTTACAATCTACCAAATCTCTAGTATTATTTTCCAGACGTCTGGACTGTTCACAACGACAGTGATAGTATTTAGATAATCTAAACGTCTCGTATCGTCACTGCTAACGGCCTCAAGGTAGGGGATGTTTCCAAATCAAAAATAAATAAATAAAGTTAACTTACGTGTTCCGATAGCCTGTCTTCATACTCTGTTCCAGCGGGCACCTTCCCACTGCCTCTGACCGATGACAACGACAACGACCCCAGGGGGAGGGCAGACCCCCTTATAAAGCTCGTGCCCTACTTAGCCCGCATTTCGCGCGAGGCGATGACCCCAGTGCAGTGCCCCCGACATGTGGAAACATAACCGCCCGGGTTTTCGGTTAAATCTCCACAACCAGTAGCAATCCACAAGGACCATGCCAAAACACGAAATATAAAACCAATAAAATTATGAAATTTCGAATTTACCGAAAATTTGGACAAAAAATTAGGGCCTCATAAAAATCAAACGTGACAATATAGTTAAGTGATTCCAATTACTGTCGTAATATTAATGATAGTATATGTATAATAAGTGAAAATGAAACATTAACTGTAATAAAATATTTAAATTATTTTGGTCACAGTAAAATACAAGAACAAGGTATTATATGGGTAAATCAGACATTTTTTAAAAGAATAACACACCATTCAAATTACTGGTTAAATAAATAACCAAACAATAGCATTAATTAGAACTCCTAGATGTGGCATATCAGATGAAGTATTTGGCTTTTCTGCTGCTTTCTTCAAATGGACAGTGAAAACTTATAAATGGCATTACGCATTGGTTAATTCAAAAATACTTAATTTAACTCGAGCAGCATCTCATAGGATGTGGGAAAAACATACTAACATAATTTTTCAACAAGATACTAGAACCACACACAATAATATCTATCAAATGGAGTGAACACACATTTCAAAAGTCTCGACAAATATGTCCCGACAAATTAAATGGTAAAGGAGGAATACTTTGTCACGAGTTTTTCCTTAAGATAGGCAGTTCACCAGTTTAAATTTATTTTGGTGCCGAAGAAGATTGGTATTTTAATTACGATGACAAATCTAATAAAAACCATTTTTAGCGTTTTTTTTACATAAAATGGTTACTTTTTGGAATACAGCATTCGACTGATTACAAGTCTGTTATCTATCGAAATTATTCCCCAGATCGAATAGAATTACAAACTGATGATATTTTAACTATAAAAAATCGTTATGGCATACCTCCTATTCAAAATATGATACCAACAACTTTACCACCACCAGTCCAAAAACCAAGTACATCAACCACAACGTAAGATTTACGTATGTGATTTTAAAAATATCTACACATTGTGACATCTCACTGTCTCTTTAATGCCACAGATTTTATTTTAATTATTTTATTTGCCAAGCATACAATTTTTTTTCTATATAGGGTACCTAATATCCTGCAATTAATTTTGTAATTTTAGATGTATCTACTTTTTAAATTTTTTAAAGATACAATTTGATAATATTAACTTTTATGTTACGAACGTCAAAAACAGCCCAGCGTTCAAAACCATTGCTTTGTTGTTTTCTTATACACTACATCGGTGTACTATTTTTCATGATATTTCAAAGTTAAGCATTTTCTGGTAAAATTTGTAATTGAGAAACAATCGAAAGTATTTCTCTTAAATTTTCAAGAAAACATTTAAATGCAGTATGATAACAAAAAAAAACTATATTTTATTGGCAGGATAAATTATACGTGTTAATGTGGTTTTATTTAACAACAAATTCTAAATTAATTTTTATAAGGTATTCGAGGAGATAGTTCAAGTATTCAATAGTAATTTTACTGATATGTTTAATGATATCCTTAATAAAAATGCATTGAATTACTTTAATATAACCTAAAAATTTTTGTATGCGCTTGACATTTTTCATTACCTATTTAATTTTCCCGCCATGTAACGTGTTTGGTGGATTTTATATTCGTCATAAACGGCACAATTTTACACCTTACATAATTTCTGTTCGTATGACCTTTCACTGAAAAAAAAGAGTATAGTTGCAGGTACCATACTTTTGTTAAAATAGGGACAACAAAACAGTTTGGTTGTTGGTACTACTCTGGACAGGTCCTTCAACAATCTGTTTGGTAGAAGAAACAAAGAGCCTTGCTGCTTTTACAAACCAGATTGTTACTTCTATAAAACAGATTGTTAAAGGAACTGTACAGAGTAGTACCGACAGCCAAATTGTTTTGCTGTCCCTATTTTAACATAAGTATGGTACCTGCAACTACACTCTTTTTTTTTCAGTGTTCGGATGTCTCATTTCAGGGTCCAGCAATAGTCTGCCAACTTAGTGGGGCTTACATTTGTTTAGGCACTTATATTGGATGTTGAAATACAGTATGCTGGTGTAACTTGCAGAGTAATTTCCCTCTTCTCTTTGCTCTTATGTATAATTTGGGTCGGAATCTGAGTTGTGATGTCACGGAAATGATAAACTTTGCTAGGATATGCTCTTTGTTATGTATTATTAACATAACATATGCTACATTGGAATAGTTATATGATTTATATAGTTAGTGAAGATAAATAGCAATTAGTTACACTGCCCGTTTTGTCCCTGGAAGTCACAGAAATATCAAACACCATATAAAATGTATCTTTTTTTTCGTCAAGTTCGAATGCTCTCTTGTGCGTCATAAACTTGGGCCCAGTCTTAATCTAAACACCCAACATTTCATTCAAAATAAAACTCATAAAACATTTTTTTAAGTATTGTGTATTGGCGCTATTAATAATCATTCAATGCATAACTTTGATTACTCAATAAAAACAGAAATATCTCACTAAAACCTAACAACAGAAATATATCTCTAATAAACATTTTAGGAACAACAATTGTGTAAGATATGTGGCCTTGCGATCGTTGTAATATCTCCACTTAACCTTTAATTTAATAATCTAAGTTAAATTGAGAGAACAGTAAGTAAAAAAGAAGCAAATTTATTTAAAGAAAATATTTAGGGCTCGAAAACAATAGGATTATCAATAAGATTTTGGCAATATTGGGGTTCTTTTCCCTGTAGAACAAAGACCTTCTGTGACGCAGCAATATTGAGAATATAGCTTAGTACTGTAAAAGGAAAATTGAACAGATTCATATACCATTATTTAAGACTCTTACTAGACCATTGAATATTTCAGAAGATTGAAAATTGTGTGTATTATACTGTGACTCAAAACAGAAAAAATTATTTCTCTGTCAATAATTATCAGAATGACACTGAGTTCCGTGAGTTTAGAATGCTATTTTCCATTCTTTAGTTATTTGGTTTTCGAATTACCATATTCCTGTAGTTTATTGTAGCAATTATGCTTAACCTTTAGGATTTTCCGGTGACTTCTTAACTAGGGTTCTTCGCGGGCTGTTGGCACTACTCCAAGAAAATCCAGAAGTTAGGCAGTTCTCTGCCAAAACTGCAGAAAAATAATGAACTTGAAATATTCCTTATCTTTCGAAAAAGGCCTGGGATAGCTTACCAGTCGAAATCTGCGATGTTAGGACAGTATTTCGAACTCTCCTGAGCTCGAAATCTGGAAAGAATTAGTACCAGGGGAAACGTGGTATCACCACATCACCAAACTCTTCCTCTTGGTACTCGGCAAAAGTTACGCCAGGCTAAGACAAGTCTGACAAAAGCTTCTGGGAAGACGGTACGAATTGGCATGAATTACTCTTCTATTCTTCTGAGCTAGAAAACTCCGCTACTTTCAAAACAGGAATATTAATAGCGCCAGGTCGTGTGAAGTTCTTCTCCAGGAATTCTTCGAAGAAAGCAAACTAAGGCATTTCTTTCCTCAAGAATCTTCTCAGCCGGACCTCTACCATCAAAAAATTGTATTCCCTTTTCTTCCCTAAAACCTTCTATTCTTATTTCTTGTTGATTCCACAGTGAAAAGGTTTTGTTTTAGAAACGTAGTAAAATATAACATAAATTCTTCCTACTAGCAAATCGATTACTATTTTGGTCTGAAAATGATTTGTTTTAAATAAAATTATTCCACCTAGTAAGAGCCTTTACTATAAAATATTAGGATTAACAAAATAATTTCCTGCAATACTCTAGACAATAAAACATACATAAATATCTACACTAAAACTAGTCACAGAGAATATATATCATAGAACAATATTAATTACAGTGTTTACATTGCATGAATTTTAAAGATAATAAAACTATTCTTAGCAGTATCTGTATATGTGTATGTTACACCGTAATTTAGATCGCTACTGTTTGTTATCAAAAGTGACTTTTACAAAAATTCTGTACCTAATGGCAAAGTTAAGATAAAATTAACAAACTAAATTCACTTTTTGGACTTCTCGTGAGCAAAACCACTTTATCCGGTATTATAATGCTTAAATTATTTTGCTGATAATGGTTCGTTTAGCAGCGAATTCCTAAGTCTACGTAAGCTAAGTAAACAAGTTGAATTTCACACAAATTAAGGGACTTATTAAAATAAATATATAATCTCTTTGTAAGATGATGGAAATATATCTCATAATACATGTATCCATGATCGCTTCTTAAACACGTAGTTTTATAAATAGGTGTGTATAAACATATGTAGTCACTTGTGTGTTCTTGAAATAGTACTGAGTAAATTCAAATTATATCCCACCGGATAACTGATTTGTTAATACCTTTGAACTGTTTCTGAACGTTTTACTTATCTTTTACTGATCGTATTTTTCTTTTTATATTTTAGTGAGCCCCTAAGTTTGTTACTCATCAGAACGTTGAGAAATAACATGTCAAGATAAATCAAAAACAATGAATGCAGGTAATGCAGTCATTTTATTCATATAAAATGAATAGCAGTTTTATGGTTAAGGTAGACATTTTTTCTGAAGAATATCATTACCAACTTTGACACAGAATTTACGACAATTGATAATCACACCAGCCCAATTGTAGAGTTTCCTGCGCACACGCATGGCAAAGAAGTCAAATCACAACGGAGTTAAATACGCCATAGAGAACGCAATAAGTTATCCTTGTCGCCCTCAGAAGAGCGCACAGCTAAAATGTCTCTGAACGCAGCAGTGTGTAGAAAAAACATCGGTATGGTACATTGTGAGCGAATTGACCATTATGCTGTTATATTGGTTCTTCTAAGCTTGGAGAAAGTGTAGTTGCAGTTGTTTTTATTTTGGCTTTGAATTGAACTATCAGAAATCAGCTGAACATATTGTAACATTAAGTCGTACATTACTTGAAACTTTTGTTCCCATTATGGCAGTAACTGCTTATCCAAATAGTACGTAAAGATATTTTAATATATCAATGTGATAGTCTTATTTATTGATATGCATGTATTCTTCTTATTTGTGTATATTTCATTCTATTCTGTACAACAATACTGTGTGAACATATTGTATGTATAAATATTGACTTGTTTCATGCCCTTAAGCGACTAGCTCAAACAGAATCCGACGGAAAGTAAAATATATTTTTAAAAAATCAAATTTATTAATTAATGTTTACATTCAGAAGAAGGTCTAATTAATTTAACAACATGTATTGATTTTCAATCCTGACAGTATGATATATAGTAAGAATATTGTTCGGAAGACGCTTTGTCAAAACTTATTTCAGTTTAGTTTCATGCCAATAAAAATATATTTTATATGGCTTTAGAATACTGCACCTTTCGATACGAAGAAATAACGTTGCAACATTGACCATAGGGTAATTAGTAAATCGTCAAATTAAAAAAAGTCTTACATCAAAGAGCGACTTAAACTATAAGTAATAAATTTTCAGACCAGATTACAATCAATTTAATTTACTATTTAACGATTTTCAACGGATACGTAATTAAATTCACGTTAATTTTAAGGTAGTAAAGATATCCTGAACTACACGTAATCTTAGCGTGTTAGGCTGTGCACCAAATTGCCAAGTTTGTTGGAGACATATAACCGAAACTGATTCCGGATCACACGTCCAATTTTTTTTGTTTACTGCGTAAATTGTAGTGAAGGTCCCATGTTATCGTTAGTTCAGTACCAATAATGTATATGTGTGACACGCGTAGAAATGTGTGTATTATATTATACACTCTAAAAAATTTTGTAAAATTTACAAGGATTTTCTTTGTAAAATCATTACTTTACGAAATTACAACGGTAATCTTTGTAATACTACAAAGAAATTCTTTGTACCTATACTGACAGTACCCGCACTGTAAATTATTTGGTATTACATATATGACAAAGCACTTTACCATAGTTGTAAAACTTTTGTAAATGTTGAAAAAGTTTTCTTTGTAAAATTATTAGTTTCTTATGTTAAATGGATTTTTTTTGGCAAAAAATCGTAGAAAAAATGTGTAGCCTACAAAAAGTTCGCCGGAAATTACTTAAGCAAAGATCACAACCCATTAAAAGAATTTTTCTGGAATAAAGTGAATGTTTATATTAATTGCGTGCTTTTAAGAAAATAATTATTACTGAACTGTACATTGAGGGCCGTATCTATAAACGGCTTTCGAATGACAACGAACTGCTCACCAATGCTTTCTTTATGAGGATAGCAGTTCGTTGTCATTCGAAAGCCGTTTATAGATACGTCCCTGAATGTATACACATTAATAAAGCCTTAACGATGTACAGGTCACGGTGGTCTAGTGGTGTACTTTATTACAATGGCGACGGAGTGTTACGTACCGACCAACATAGTATGACACGTATTGTTACTGACCATTTCGCTCAACTCTATTCGAAGCATCGAATTGATCTTTCTTGTGTGGACTCTCAGGGGCAAACTTGGGGTGTACCTGGAAAGTCGATCATTCACAGGGTGTAGGCCCTGAGCAATGTGCATTTACATGTCACGGCCCCAGCGTAAGACAGCTGCCTTTCTAAATATTGATATGGATAAGGCGTTTGACCGAATGGACAATGACTACTTGTTGACAGTATTGCGTCATTTCCGTTTTCCACCAGCTGCTGTAGAATGGGTTCAAATGTTCCACGATGGGGCCACGTGACGCATACAACTGTGCTCTCCTATTGCCATTCGCGGATCTGTGCGACAGGGCTACCCGTTGTCGATGGTTCTCTTCCCACTTGCCGTCGAACCATTGTGGCGTCTTTTGAGCAACAGACTTCAGGGTCTCCGATTTTCAACTGGCTCCTTTACATTGAATGCATATGATCTGACCTGCTTAATTCAGTCGCAGCAAGACTTATGGAACACTCTGGATGCCCTGGACTTATTCAAACATGCTTCCAATTTGAGAACAAATGTCCACAAATCATCTTTACTCTACTTATATCCGGCTGCAAATAACATTTCTTTAGTCCCTGAGCCCTTCCCGATTGTCGACAACGTCAAAATTTTGGGCGTTTATTTCCTGACTGATGCTACACGTACGGTTTAACACAACTGGCTGACTGCAATTACAAGATTACGAGCGCATCAGTTATCTCTTCACTTGCGGGACATCAATCTTCTTAAACGTGCGTCGTTGATCAACACTTTTGTCTTATGCAAATTATGGTACTTGGCCCATTTTTCCCTCTTCCTCGTCCGATTAATGCTCAACTATCGAAATATGGTGGATGGATTGTGTGGCGCTCATTCATTTTTAAAACGGCCTGTCCACAACTCTACCTTTCCGTATCAGCTGGAAGCTTGGGTTAGCTGGACCACGACATCCAGTGCTGCCATATAAAAAGCAACTGCCATTAAAACTGTGCTTCGGCCCGATCTCTATGCAGCTATTCAAAGGTTGACGTGGGGTTTAGGAGCTCGGTTACTTCAACCATATAAATCGGATATGGACAATATCAAGACAACTGTCGAAATTTTGCCGGAGGGCTTCGTTGTCTCACCGAAAGCCCTTTATCGTCGCTCAATACTATTCACATCAATGATGATTCCATTTGTCCCTTCTGTGGAAATATGAACACCGCATTCCATAGGATTTTCTCTTGCAACATTGCTGAACCGATTTGGATGTGGTGCGTCTTTCACTTGCGCCGCTTAATACAAGATCAAGATGTCGATAACACACGTTTCCTGCTTGTGACTTCTACTAGTTTCCTGCGGTGAAACGTCGTGCAACCCATTGGCTGATTTATCACGCCATTCATTTCCTCCTGCACAATACTCAGCATTGTACTCTTCGTGACTTCATTGGTGTGCTTCGAAAGGACCGATGGAATATGGCCCGTCGAGGAACGCTTCAGATGCTGTTTGGCAGATACCTATACTTCTTTTAATTTCGGACGTGTTATTGTTGCCAATTATACAGATTGCATGAATTGTTCTGTGATTAGAGTTTTGCGACGCACTGGTCTCTCCCTCTTTGTCAGTACCACAAATTTGTTGTGAGCCTTTTACAGGTGTTTCCATTTCCAACCTTTCGGAGATATTGCACCTGCGTGTGGTATGTCAGTTCTGTAACAGTTCTGCAGTGCTTAGGCCTATGTTTTCTATTATTTGTTATGTTCGGTGACAACCTTATTATCATTGGGTTTGTAATTGTGTTGTAATATGTTCGTGTAAATAAATTTAAAAAAAGTGGTAAAATACGTAGATTCTAAGCGTGCGGAGAGTGGTTCGAAACTCAGAACCTCCCCGAGAATTTACTTTTTTCTCAAAATGATTTCATGTAAACGTCCTTTATTCAAAAGTTATTTGATAAATAAGTTCAGTGTTATTTACGAAGTGCAATGAATATTTAAATTTATTTTTTTCCTTTTTGAAAGTACAGCTACAAGGCTTGTCCTTGCAAATTTACAAACATATACTTTGTATTTTATTACAAGGACAACCATTGTAGTTTTAAAAGTAATTTCTTTGGCAACTGGGTTTCCAAGAATTTGCTTTGTAAAATAACAAAAAAAATTTACAGTGTAGAGAGAGGGAGAGAGAGAGAGAGAGAGAGTGTGTGTGAGAGATACGCCATAACTCACTATAATATGGGCAGATAATATTATGCTAATTTTTAATGAATCATCTGACTATGGAGGGTTGTTAATATAGTTAAAACGTTCGCTTTACGTCAAAAATGTTTCGTCATGACATAAGACATTGTTACACGCTACATTCCGAACACGTAAGAAGAGTTGCAATACCGTATAGTTATTTTACAGCAATGTTAAAATTAACGGAACGTTTTGCTCTTCGCATGCATTTTTAAAGCCAGTAATATTTTTTCCAAACTGATACGTTGACGGCTGTTGTGAAAGCATTTGATAAAACATGCTACATTTGGCATTGCGATGGCTGTCAGCATTATATATGTATAAATATACATATCACTTTACTGTGAAGAAATTAATGTTGCACTATTTTGTTCAAATTTTGTAATATATAATAAAGCGTAGTGAAACCTTTTTTTTCTGTCAGAAAATGAGAGGAAAACTTATTTCCGTTTAGAATTTTTCAGTCGCACAAGCATTTGCTTCTTTATTTGAAAACGTATACATGTGGTATATTTATTGCAAAAATAAATGTATTTTTTATTTTAAGATACATAAACCGTAAACATGAAATTGTACGTTTCACATTAATTTTCGGAGGTGTTCCCCTTGTCCCTGCTCTATTTGAAATAACGTGACAATTATCTGTTACGAAGAAATGCAGTATGGAAAACGAATATTCTTCCTCATTAAACTGTTAAGTAATTTTTCTTTGAGTATTAAATTTTTAAATTTAATTTTCAGCAAATAGCAGTCAATAACATTCCCTTAAAATAATTTCTGTCCTGAAACAATATTTACTTATCGTTTAGCACCACGTACATTAGGCTATTGACTTCTGTCCAATACAGAGTAAAATAAGCATTGAGAGTATCACTGATTATCTGGGAGAAATAACGATATTACTTAATGTACAGAGGAAATTCTAACGGTATTATGATGTAATATAATTTTTTGAAAGAAAATTGAAGTAAAATGTGTGAAACACTTGTTAAAATAGTTTATCTCTGCACTTATTTATTTTTTTTAATGTTTTAAGATAGAGACAGTGTAACAAAAGTTACATAAGCAAATACCATTCGGGTATTTAAAATTGTTACTGAAATATGCTATACATTAAAATGCGCGAAATTTGAATAACTGGGAACATGATAAAACACGTGGATTAACGTTTTCAAACACTCTGTTATTAATTATACGTTAGCAATTATTTCTTTGAATGATGGAAATACAATCAACATAGGCCTACGTGCTAGTGTTTGGCAAAAACGTATTAGTTTTTAAATTAACAAAAATATATATAAATTCATGTGTAACCTGCTGTATTTTTCCTTTCAAATTTAATAGTTGCACATCCTCATAGTCTAATAGATATCTTTTTCAGTTTTCTTATCGTATTAATTATTTTTTAATAATTGTTTTTACAACAAATAACACATTCGTGCTGTTGCAACCATTCCTTATTGGGATGATCATATATGTTGAAAATTGTTTAGAAACTAGTCTCTGAGTTGAGCAAATTACGGAAATGTCATTAAATGAAAATACATTACTTTTTTTTAAAAAAAATTCATTTTCTGTGAAAAGTCTTCGACTATTTAGTAACATACGTTGGTCTTGCATTCAGTTGTTGCGGTTTCCGACTTTGGAAAATATATTAATTTTCATGGATTATTTTAGAAAAATTTATAAACCTGCAACATTTACGAATGGTTTCAATACAGTAAACAGTAAAATAAAAATAGTGATAAAATTAATCTCTTAGGGATAAACAATCTATAATGTTTTAGAAATTCTAAACTTGTTTATTAAGGCAAAATATAACAACATTTTAAAGTATATTTGGAATCTCTGAGTCGAGTAGTTTTCGCCATATTTTTCTAAATATCTGTCAAATTGTGTATTTCGACAATATTTAACAAATAGAGAGACAATATCATGCTCTCAAACTCTAAATACTCTTGGATAAAATAAAATTATGAAGTAATTTTTTTCTTATTCTAACAGTTGAATTTGGAGGATTAACATAACAAAATCACACCAATTTTGTACACTCGTGCGTTGGGGCGTAACAAATTAACAGTTTTAACGTTTTTTTTCTGAGTTACTTCTTCATTAATATTTTTTCTTGACGGCAACGTATATAATTATACAAGTAGGCCATACAGCCAGAGGCTATGGTTAGTAACATTTAACAGATAATTAACTTATTAAACATAATGTTATTGAAATTTTAATTGTCGTACGTAAACTAACGACATGGATTCTACCATGTGTTATTGTACGACATTTATTAAATAACTGTACTAATATTATACATGTATATGAATGAAGAGAACATTTCTGAATATACATTAAAGTCAACCGAAATGTAATTTTTGTAAAACTAATTACGTTAACATTTCGAATGTTTTAATGTTTTGGAAAAATTGGTATTTTGAGGTAATACAACACGGGAACAAACCGATTAACACATAACGAATGATGTCCACCAGTTTATTTTTGAAGACATTTAAGAGAAAAATAATCATAAAATAATAAAAAAAGAGAATTTAAGACAACTCTAATGCCAGCATGATACTAGGTCTTGCTGCAATTTAAATGCAGTAAAAATCTTCTGAGTCATCTATGTTGTATATGCACGGATACCGTCTCTTCGAAAGTTGATGCTATATTTAGTTATTGATAGTCACGTTGAAATGTTTGCCTCCTGCAGTTAAAAGTATGGAAAGGTTTTACGGCCATTATTTTACGTACTGTAATGCAAAGTACATTAGTTTTATGACATTTTATTCTATTAACGCCCGATATCCAAGTAAATAGTTATATTTACTTTCCCTCTAGAAATATTGATTAAACAATGTGAAAGGGTTACGTGCTACTGAAGCAACACTTAAAATAGCATTTCGGCATGGAACATTTCTTTCGATAATGTTCAAGGCGCTATGCAAAAATATCTCGATGTTTTTGGATAACACATGATCGTTAGTTACTTATTAAATTTCAACAAATTTACGTAAATAGGTCGTACTACACAGGTTTAGACAATATATTTTTACTCTTCAACTGTGTTCTTAAGCTAAATTAGTTTCAAAAAGCATACTGAATGATATTTGATCAAATTCGCATCGAACGACTCATTTCAATGGTCAATTCTGAATAAAAAGAGGTCGGAAATTTAGCTAGAGTGATAGAGGACTTAGGGTATATTTTTGAAGATATTATTAACGAAAGCAATTTTCAAATTTAAAACTTCTATAAATAAAATTTTTCATGTTTCATGACTTATAAGATATTTTTTCTCAGTCAACAGCAAAACTTCAACAATGCTTTTCATATTTATTTATATGTTCTTTTTAATATTTATTTATTATTCTAGTTTCCATGTCAACTATGAAATATTCAGTCATAACTGCAAAACAATGATGATGTGTTGCCTTAAGTTTTTATTTATAATATGGCAATTTAACAAAGTGTTTAAATATAGCATTCATCTGTAAACAAATGTTAATATTTCTTCTTTCGACATTGTGTTAAAAACGCAATTATTTTTTGGTATTTTGTAACAAAGCAGCTCTAAACTGTTGCTGATGGTGTGTTTAAATCTGGTATGGTACTAACTGATAGTAAATTGCACCTTAAATGAAAATACATATTTCAACCTTTGCAGTTATATTAATGGAATCATGTATTTATCTTTCCAGAATATGTGGTTGGTTTTTTTAGCATTATAAAGTATACGTACTGATTTCTGCAGATAACAGCGTCTGGTGCAATGTGCCCAATTGAAATAACGTGTTTAGTTTAGTTTTCGTCAGTAAATTTATTTATTTTGTACATATTTTTATTAGGACACTGTTTTTCAACTTGTCTAAATTAAAATGTGATCTCACTCAAAGAAAAAATCAAGGATGTTTAGATATACAAAAATTACAAAAATTTCAAAATTCTGTTCCATGGAGCAAGTGAAAAAACCAGCAGTCAACAAATGAGCTCACAGAAGTTCTGCGGAACAGAATGCCCGTGGGGAAAAGAGCACATGCTAGTAATCTGTCATCGCAAATAAAGGCTACCGCGAGAAAATTACAACTTTACTCTGTACTCTTTACCAAAAAAATATATACGTATATACAGCAAGCAATCGATCAGTACCAACACCCTGCAAATGCGAAAACAAAATACCTACATAGCTCTTAAAATCCCTTAAGGGTAAAAATCAACATTTCCATCATAAAAAAAATTAAAATTCATTTAACTAACGGAAAACGATTTTCATACTACTGAAAGTTTGTTCTACATGTTTGGAATGTATATGGAATTGTTTAAGGTGTAACAATCAGAATCACTTTCTTGTACATAAGCCATTGCGAAGGAATTCTGATGAATTGGAAAAAAAACTTAGAGAATAATTGGCTTTCAATATATGTATTTACGGATTTTGTACGAATCAGAAAATTTCGTTCCCTATGGCGTGTGTACATGAAATGGTTCTTTATAAAACACCTCCATTACAAGAAACGTTCAAAAATCTCATTGTTAAGGTATAGCACAAATACGATGGACATGAAACAACATTGTTCCATCATAATACTAACTCAACAATGCTAGGCAGGGTTACTGAATGCTTACGTTTTACCACTGGAATAGAAAATTAAATATTTTGTTTTCTTGTTGCGACTTTCTTTACTTGACAATCATTGCGGAAATATACATTTAATATCAAAATATAGAGTTACATACTGTTAATCATATACGCACAAGCTAAAAAAACTGCATGTATACATGCGATAATTTTTATACTATTCCAACTGAATTCCGTTAGTTGAACAACAAGCAATATAGGCAAACAGGCAATCTTATTTCGTTTCTTAAAGTGCGCTAGCTTTAAACGTGAATCGTATTCCGGCTAGTTATAGGCATGAACTACGCAAAATAAGAAACACAGAACATTTCATACATGACAAAAAATTGGCGGGAAATGTAGTTACGAACATGAAAAAGTTAAGACATCAGAAAACATTTTCTCAGCAGAATTACGTTATTTTAAGTTTGTGAGTAAATTACAAATAATTCGATATAAATTTCACCTGCAAAAAATGCATTAAATCGCGGCTTCTGTAGTGACTATATACATGTTCAATTACATACGATTGTTTTGCTTATTTATCCATCCGGAATTTATTCCGTTACAATTACAATATCTATGAAGACGATAGGAACGGAACAGGGCTAGACGGTTTTACATTTACTCGCATAATTGTAAGCAATGAAATAAAGTTAAGATTCAATATAGAAAGTAATAAAGAAACACAAACGAAACGTACTTTACCAGTCAATCTTTTAACCTGATTATGAGTGTTCTTATTTTTAGTTCTAAGCTCAAACTTCTAATGATGTCGTATATGGTTATAAAATCATATTGAGAAGGGCACACAGTAGTGAAACATACCGTAAACTGCGCCCAGAAAAAAGTTTCACGTCAGAGTTAATTATTATTCCTTTACATATCTTATGTTTTATAAAAAATAGATTTTATTTTATTTTATTTTTTCATTTTATTTCTTTCTATCAAAATCTTTAAATGTAATACAACTATGTTAATGTTCAGTTTCATACGTTGGTTTTAACTATGTGACCAATTTTGACATACTCATTGCAGTACAAGACTCTTGCAACATAAATAAAAAATTATCAGAATTATCATTACAAAAATATCTTTTCACCATAAGCGACACGTCAAATAGTTAGTGTGTAAAAAATCTAGAGTTTAAATAAAAATTGTATATGTTACATGTTATTGATAGTGACCGAGGATTTAATTTGATGAGATTTATTTCTAAGTACTGCGCAAATATTTTGTTGGATAAACGTTATTGCTAGCAGGTGTTGAGTTGCTGAAACCCCACAGTTACATATAAGTACGAAGCGCGAGAAAATAGCCAACACAAAGTAAAAACAATGGAACCAACCAGGGAACACAGAAATGGCTACAGTCAACAACGATTCAAGTAATATCGAAATATGAATAACAAGTAAATGTTTGTTCTTTTGCGACCCAAAATTCTCTTACAATGGCTTAAACCCAACAAAATAACAGACAAATAAAGAAAATTATGAGTGAAAGTTTCCAGGAAAACAGCAAAATCAGGCGGTATACAAGCAGCTAATGATGGCCGTAAATATAGTTTGCCAAGTTTACGTGTTACGTCACCTTATTCACTGTCGTAAGACAAAAAAAATCCTGGCGAACAGGTTCAGTGTTGTGAATTAACATATCTCTATTTTAGAGCACTAGAAATATAATTTGTCAACGCAACTCCAAGAGTTATAAAGCATGAGATATTACTCAAAGGCATGAGATAGTCCATTTAGAGCACTAATGTATTGGGTTTTGATTCATAATGCCTTGAAAAGCTCATTCCGTTTTTGTTTCCATTATAGTCAGCGAAATATTGAACTTTGGGCACACTATAATATGCAATATATTTCTTTGACAGATAAAGTTTATACATGATCAAATTCCACTAAGTCTATAAAACCGTGTTAGTGATAGTAAATGCGAAAATAAGTTTAAAGACTTGGTTATACTTCTAGTTGATAGCTTTCTAAATTATTATTATTATGTCAAATGATACATTAGGCTTAATGCATTTCAATTTTCTGACCTGAAATAATTTGAAGGAGCGTGGGGGCTCAGTCAGTCGCTCTGCATACTTGTAATCTTGTAATTGAAAGATATTGCTATAGGTATCACAGCTGTTGGTAGCTAAGTGAAGAAAGAACTTACCAAGGCTTTGTGTAAATATGTAAATTTTTCTTAATTTTTCATGGCACATTATTTTTGCAGTGTTATACACAGTGATTTAAGTGATTTTGTTGAGAAGATGGTTTACTTTCGATAACTTTAAACTTGTGAAGTATGTCCTCTAGGTGTGTGAGTCGCTGCTGTGTTGTCTTCATCCAGTATTTGGTCGTTCATTTCGTTTTATCTGTTTGTTGTTATGATCATTTTTGTCCGTTGTTTCGTATTTACTGACGGAATTAGTTTTGAGAAATAATCTGAGTTATTTGTTACTTCCTTGGTTTATACTTTTGGACTTGGGTGCTCGTTTGTGTTATTTTCGTGTAAACCACTGACTGAATTCCGTGTGAAATTGTAAATGTTTACCTTTGTTTTCCAGTTGCAAACAAAGTACTTTTGTTTGTTTAATTGTTTATTTGTGTATATTCTCTGGTTTTCTATAACCCATTTGCTGCAATAGCACATATCCAAAATAATTCTTTAGTTAGTAAGATGGGGTAGGATATGATGTACCCATAACACGTATCAGCCTTCTGCTAATACATAAATGCTGTCGATAGGTTTAAAAAAGTTTTTACTTAGTACTGTTGTTTTAATTTTTGTGCATGTAATATGTTCGTCAGAGTACGATAGTAGCAAAACGCTTCTTCGGTATTTCAGTTATGTAGCGCTATTACTGCGCGGATTAATCTGACGGTCCTGGTACAATAATCACAGCATCTGACTTGACAAACTGGACCGTTTTGTAGTATATGCGACATCGCTATCTATTGTTGCTAAACGTAGAAAAGCTCACGTTACATAATACGAGTAAGTACAAGAATGGACAAAATAGAAAAAACAAGCCAAGGAAGCCTAAATTGACTGTAGTCAACGATAATATAAGTAATTGAGAAATTGGAATAATGTCAGTATATAATAGAAAGCAGAATGCGAAAAAATTAAGTCAAAACAGTAAAGTACCATACAAGGTACAATTAAGAACATGCTCTCTAGTTTATACTTTTTCCGAGATATTACTTTTATACGTCTAAACGAAAGCAGATAGCGAAAATCTGTCTGGCATATTTCTTTAAAATTAATTTTTTTTTCAAATCCAGGCTGAATTTTTTCAAGGCAGTAGATACTATGTTTTTAACTTATTATGTAACTAACGAAATCATGGTTTATTGACTCTTTCGTCGAAACCGTATAATTCCTTGCTTCGAAAAAGTAGCTATCACGGGAAAAACCATTTCAACAAAACTGCTAAACACATTTTTGATATCTCCTCTCGTTTAAGCTTAAAAAATTGTCGTCGCAAAAACAGTAGAAACTAAAGTGAATAGCCTTAATTAGCGACAATGTTAACAGAACCAACGAGGATAACACAAATGAAAACAGCGACATAAATGGTTGTAGCAAAGACAACTTAACGGACGACAGCAGATACCGAATATATTCGTTATTACGGAATTACTTGTATGAGTGTTGACTTCAGCCTGTTATGGCTTCCTTGGCTTGATTTTTTTTTGTTTTTGTTGCTCCTTTTATCGTACCTGGTCCTTTTATGTAACTGCGTGTTTTCTACGACTCGGCAAAATTCGCTATCAGTAGCGTGTATCCGACAAACCACTTCGGTTCGTCGTACACTCCCATTGCAAAAAATCATTCAAAGATCATCGCATATGATTTAAAGTCCTTGGAGACGGTTTCTAAAGGCCTTGAGAACATTTAAATTATCTAACCCGAGAAAGAATAAAATATATATGAAAATATTTTTGTGTTTTCTAACATTTAATATTTTATTGTGAAATGAAAAAATCTTTATAAAAAAATTTAGTAGCTTAAAACCATTGTCAGTAGAATGTATTGTACCCAAATTGCTGTAAATATAAAAGAATGTGTGGAAGCTTGTCTCGAAGTATATTTAAACACATAAACCAAAACGCATCCTTCATGAAACTCAATATGATTTGATCTTTGAACGATTCCTGCAATGGGTTCGAATTATAAACAGAACATTTTTTTGGACGTATGCCGTTCTGGGTGAATGTTGCCGTACTGCAGAAGAAAACCCACAGTATTTATTTTTGTTTTATTGTGGGTATTTCTGAAATATTGAAACATTTGCCCACAATAGCGAAATGTCAAAAAACTGTCTTGTTTGAATATGCTGTTTTGATAAGATTTCAAATCCATATTATTGATCAAATGTACACAATATTTATAATACAATTCAAAAATCGGAAGTAACCTCATTCATGATTTGAAAAAACGATAGCTAACTATGTTAAGAGGTTAAATTTTTCGATGATGAATTTGTATCCCGGTGGTTGGTACAGATTCCGGGGGATCACCAGAGTTGCGTCGCTACTCGGTGAGGATAAAGCTGCTATGGTTCGCTACTGCCTTGTGTGGTATGGGGGCGTAGTGACAAGACATCACTCACTTATAAAAACTATACAATATATCTTAATGTTTAACCCGATCCGGAAACGAGCCCGAGACCCTTAGACTACCAACCAGGAGATTTAACCATTGAGCAAAGAGTTTGGACACATTAAATACATAATAAATATGAATTCGAGAATCAACCCAGTTAACATTACACGAAAACTCAATACACTTCTTCACATAATTTAAAAGTAATTTATGAATATCTGTAGATTACACCTAATAACCAAAAACAAATCACAAAAAAAAAATCCCCCAATTTATCTGATTCTACATACTAGTCGAAAACACTAGACACAGTTAAATGTGAAATAACTTTGAAAAATCGCCACTTTTAGATCTGCGTAAAGAAAATTACAAGTATGATTCCTACGTGTTACGAAAATTATAAACTTCCACAATAAGCCACTCTAGCGTTTCTTGATTTGTCAGAAAACTAAATTTCCACATCTGTATATCTAAAAGTACACACAATGTAACGTAATAAGGTCCTGTATTATAAGCCTACTTTCCTAAGAAAATAATGGTTTATGAAATCACTTTCACGTTTATAGGACTGATTTTTATCTCTTTGTGTGTGCAGCTGTGTATCTGTGTATGAACACTAATTAGAAAGTTCTCAACCTGTAAGAAAATTGTTTTCAAATTATGTAATTTTCTTGTATAGTATATAAGCAGGCATATATTGAAATTATTTTTGTCCACCATGTACTGTACAGTCCTTATTTATTTTCAAAATTTCAGTAATTTAATTAGTGACGGTACTGAGTATTATCACGGAAACAATTTCACAGAGTCAATCAAAATTTCATGTTTTGATATTTAACCATTAAACTCTGAATAAGGATTTGCATGTTGTTTGGCATTAATAAAGACAATAACCTTAATAAATACAGATTTTAGGTCACATTTTGAAAACTACTAGACCGATTTTCACAAAATGTCATGGTTTGCTAATTTATCATACAACTTCTTCAGAAATGTTTTAGGACAAGGCATGTCTAAATAATTCAAGATTACGTGGTATAGTTCGGGAAATTCTGAACTATTGTAACAAAATTTTATATTTTGACAATATGCCACTAAAGCTTAGTTAGAGAAGATGGTATATCGCGAATTTTTTTGCCAACGTACCCATGAAAACACTCGGTGAGGTGTATGATTGTGGATAACATATATGTCTTACACAACGTTTCTGCCCGAAAACCAATGATAGGCATAAAATATTACAATGACGGGACTCTTATTGGCTCAGTCAAATAGGGCAACAGTTCCAAGTACAAACTAAAGTCAGTAATCTTTTCATAAGCTGAACGCGCGTTGAAACACAGCAAACAGTCTACTTTTTGCCGCGATAAACCGTCATCTCTAAATAACGTATTTTAAAACAAGATCGTCGTGTAAGAATATAGTAGGACGTTAACAGATTAATATTAGGACAAAATGAATGAACGCACATTTTATGTTGTTTTTCGAAAATTAATGAAGCTATTATACTCAAGTTCGATGCTTTGATAGTTGTTATTCACGTCCTGATTTCAGAAAGTTCACTTGTTGGTGGTCCGCCATTTTACAAGATAGCAGTACCCTAGAATATAAATATTTAAAGGTCTTATTTCAGTAATTTTTGCAACCATACAATAATTTTTTTTTACATTTTGACATTTTAACATACAAGATGTTATTTAAGATAAGTTTTCTGATGTATGTCAACAAATTTGAAGAAATATATATATTTGAGGTTAACGTTGGGTAAATAATAGCCCAAATAAAACTATGTGTAACATTTAAACAGTTCTTCATTTAAGGTTTCAATACTGTCAGGTTTATAGTAGTATGTCAACATTTTTGAGGCTAGCATAATTTCAATAAATAATTGTATTTTTATTTTGAGAAAAATAGACCAAATTCAACCTATCTTTATTATTTCTCCATATTACTCTCTAATATTTACAAATAAACTGGTTTAATGTTACACAGAAGTAATTTCGGATAATACCGCTGCATGAGTTATGTTTCGCAAAGAATTTAACCGATTACTGAAAAATTTGGTATCTTAAAAATAATCAGCACCCTTTACATAAATGTCAAAATGAAAACGAAATTGCATCTGTTCAAGTATTTTAAGTTAGATAATAAAAAAATATGAATATTATTGTTATTTGTAAAAGGCTGTTTTATCTGATGGCATCAAATGAATAAATTAGCTATATTCCCGAAATTATAAAACCAATTATTAAGGTCTACTATTTTTTTGACAGCATGAGGTGTAAAAATAGTTTTTTTTATGTTTCATTTGGATACCTATTTGACTAATTCAAATCCAGTTTCACATTTATCAATAGGTATTAAGAAACCAGATTAATTTCTCAGTTGGGTTTATAATCGTTTGTCCGCAATTTAGGACGAGTGCATCTATGCAGATTATTTTCCCAGTTTGGTTTATTATCGTTCATCCGCAATTTAGGATAAGTGCACCTATCCAAATTTGTTTTCCAGTTAGGTTTTTTATTTTTTGTCCTCATTTTAGGACAATTGTACCTATCCAGATTTTTTCCAGTTGGGTTTATTATTGTTTGTCTGGAAATTAGGACGAGTGCACCTATCCAGACTATTTTCCCTGTTGGTTTTCTTTTGTCCGCAGATTAGGACGAGTGCATATATCCATATTATTTTCCCAGTTGGGTTTATTATCGTATGTATACATGTATAATGCACGATTGCACTTATCCAGAGTATTTTCCTAGTGGGGTTTATTACTGTTTAACCACAATTTTATACGTGTGCACCACACAAATAAAACATATTTTAGATCATACTTTGAGACCGTAGGACAGATTAAAATCAAATTCTGTATATTATGATTCATATATCTTAGAGTTGAAACAACTAGAGTGCTTCTATTTTCTATGTCTGCCATTTCAAATGCTAAATAAACTCTTTATGTCCTGTTACAAAAACTATAATTCAGAGTGTACCCTAATTTTAGTTTTAGATATGTAGTATGTCAATATGAGACGATAACCAAACATGAATAAATTATGAGTGGTGTAAAGACAAGTTGATATTTAATATTACATAAAGCATTTCCGGTTTTAAAACAGTAATTTAAATTTTGCATGTAATATTCACATTGACAAAAAACATTTAATCAATGATATAGAATTATGTATGCATGTATATACCAACTAACATGAAATTCAGTACCGTAATTAACTCTAAAATGACACTGAAACCCCTATCTGCAATACAAATAGTTTTTAAACATTAAGAAATTTGGTCGTCTTGATCTTAAGATAGTTTACTTTCTTATTACATAAGTTATGTTTCCGCATAAAATTACCTGATTTTAATTTGACAGCAACACGTTGGTTAGTTAAAGCCATTCATAAGGTGTTTTGTTTTTCATATTTTGTTTCCAGCTATGTAAATTGGTTTTTGACATCATCAAATATTTTCTTTGGTAAATTAAAATAGCAGACCGTTCTCTGCTTACATTTGTGCTCACTAGTTATTTGTGTTTAAAACTAGTTAACATTAAAACACATATTTTTAATGAATATTATAAAATTATTAACTTTAACTAAACACAGTCAATTTTAAAGTTCCTCGCATTGCAAATCGAAATGCCAGGCATACTCCTTTAGAATTTTCGATAACTCATGGAAAAGAGAGGCAGAGATAGAAATAATATGTGCGTCCGATTTTTGTGAATGCGTTAGTATTAGGTAAATATGCAGGCAAGCTTTCCCAGTCAGATATGCAAAAATAAGCGTAAAAGTGGATGGCAAGCCGCTCTTTTTTTTTCAGTTCATTGATGGAGCAACTGTTGCATACATCGTGCGATTCACAAGGAAGTTTGCGCAACAAATGAAACTGATGCAAAAGAGCGTAAACGATGGGATATGCGCTAACTGTAGAATAATTTTTGACTTTTAAAACAATAATACTGTTTTTTTTAACTATTAATCCTCACAAATTTTATACAATTTTTGCTACCCAATGGATGCAAGCTTCATTATTGAAGTAGAAGTAATAGCTTACCTTCACAAATAATTCAAAACACTTCAGTTTCATGTTAAACTCGTGTCAGAGTGTGGTTTGATGATTTATTTACGCATTATGATAGAGAACATGTTATTAATGAGCAATTTATTAAGTGTCTGAATAGACTAAAATAGAGCAGTATTGACACTGGGAGTGGACGTACTGCACACATAGACAAAAGCATTGTGTACTAAACTTTGAAGAATGTTGTATTTAGGATAAAAAAAATTAGTTTGTCTGTGAAATATTTGATATGACATTTAAGTGGGAAAAAAATTCCTATAATTTTTTTCTAAAAAATATATTTTTAGAAATAATTAGCAAATAAATATGGTAAAGAAAATCTGTTGTCTCTGTAAAATTCGTATTTAATGGTTTTTTCACGTTTTTTCTGAAATAAAAGAACGGAGTTGTTAAAATACAAGTAACAATTTAACCTCATTTCTTTGTGTGTTAGTTTTACAATGAATCGAAACAAACATTAATTCTTTCTCCTAAAAACGCTCTTATTCGGTAATGTATTTTAATTCCTACGAGAAAATTAGACGTATTCACAAGTTGGATGGGACAAATTATGCCTCACTCCTGACATCTGGACACATTTCAAGTAAAGTATTAACGCTCTTGTTAAGTTTAGTCCATGTGGCATTTATGCGCAAATGAAAAAAACGTGTGAACTGCGTTTATAAGTAGTATAAATTGTTTTTCTTCCAGCAGGGTTAACTGTTTTGTTAATAAATTGGAATCGGAAGAGTAGATTGTTTTGAAAGTCAAGTGAAAAAAAAATCTAACCATCTGACTGCAAGAATATTTTTTTAGTAAATATATTTGCATACACTAAAACCCTACACTTAAATCATGCTAGTTTTTGTAACAATTTGGTTGGCCTGCAAATGTAGAGCAAAAGAAAAAAATAATTAACAAATATTGCTGATGACAATACTTATGTATTCAGTAGTAATATTTTACTGTTCCCATTTTGTGGCTTCTGGTTTACAATTGTAATTAATGTTAATTAATTACTTTGTTGGAAAGGCAATGTCTAACCACTAGTCAACTAGGGAGATAGCATTTTTTAAAATGTACCTTAAACCATTGAGTTCCGAATAGAGCTATTAACCTAAGGCTAATGTACAGTGCAGCAGATGACTGAGTTTTGTCTATGACTCTGAACAAAGGTCATAACCATTCCTTTCAGTAAGTATCATATATTCGAAAATAAGCTATACGTACTATAAAGAGAAATGTATTGTGAAACTTTTCTTTCACTTTAATAAAGGATGAGGAAAACTAGGAAAACAAAAACCAACCAATATCTCTATTACTAAAGCTACTGACCACATGGAAACTAAACACCTGTAGAAGTCATAAGAAATATATTTAAAGAGAATTTACACAATAGGAAAAATAATGACTTCTACAGACAAGTCAGGTAACTAGATGATAAAATAAGCAGAAATTATGATAGTGTATGGAATTTCAAATGATGTGTTTTTACCGTGACCAAGGTGATTAATTCGGGTACGTACCTGACCATCAGTTAACTTACAAACCAGGGTTATTCGTAATTTTCTGTGTTCTAGACGTTTCCATTTTCCTGTTTGTTCCCGGAACAACTTATAAACTACTTTAAACTCTTTGCTAGCTCAGGTTTACAAATCTCACGTCGATCTTTGGTTTTATTCAATTCAGGTGAATCGCACCCGTTGAGATATACGAAGAATTTTTAAAGCTGTTCTGCCTAATCGACTAATTTTTCGGGAACTTGACACGACGGCGTAGTTTGGGTGGGTCTTACCGAGGATGTCTTGTAGTAGGTCGTGACAGTTGCCTCTAGATCATCCCTCGATACTCATTCGACCACATCCTTCTCGTCCTGGGTGGCGACCACGTACTCTTGGTGCTCGTAAGACGATTGCGACCTCTTCGCCCTCAGACGAAGCTCTCGTTCCCCTCGTTCATCGAATAGTGGACCCGTCGAACTGTAGACCTCGGAGACCTGGACAGCAACGAACACGAAATGGACTATGGAATGGCCTGATCCACGGGCTCTTCTTTATAAATCCCTTGAACATCCTTCTTCGGCGTTTACATCGTGTATGATTTCAAATGGAATTGGTATTAGTCGTAGAAGTAAAGTGAGACCTTTCTGACGACGGGTAGGAACAATTTAGCGTCTCGTCGAAGAAATTCTCAGGTCGTCTTGACTACACGTCTGTTCGACATCATGGACGGGAACGTTCTTTTTTTTCCATAAAATTTTCTCAATCGTTCTTCAACAAAACTACTTCTCTGGTTTTACGTCGCAACGCCAATTCCATTCAATACTTTCGTCGTAGCTAACCCCGGGTTTGTTCGCCAATGTGATCAGATCAAGTTGTAACCCATGATACAAAAAAAAACATATTTCTAGCATAGATATCAAAGCTGTAGAAGTCATTAAAGTTTCAATACACAGTACCTTATACATTCAATACATAGACGATTAAAACTTACATTCTTCCTGGCACGTGGTAACTATGGTCATAGAATAGTAAATACCTAGGTTCATTGACAAATAAATGAAATTTATACTCATCTGTAACATTGGACAAAATGCTATGTTAGAGTACTTTAAATACATTTATTAAATATAGTACCATACATGTAAGGGAATGGTTCAATCTGAGATGTTAGTTGTATTAAAACTTATTTTAAAATAATTAATTACCTGGACACACTTGTCTAAAAACTGTGATTTTACTATCCATGACCCTTCATTTGATGTCATTGCGTGTGTGACTGTTTTAAAATGCTATTGGCTATTATTTAACGAGCTTAACTTTCAGCGACTGTCCACAGATACGAAACTGTCGGATAGTGACAGACGTCAGACGAGTTTGAAATTTAATGTGTGGTTAGAAAATAACGCGAATTTTGAAAAATTTTTCTCTTACATGCATAGTAAGTTTCAAAAGTAAATGTTTAAAATACATTTCATCATCTCGCTAGCAGAGATTAGTATTATCATATTCGAGATAGGCGTCAATGTAAGTGATAAAAGACTTCGAGGAAATGTAATAAGTAGGTTGAATAATAACTAACATGTAATCGTAAATTTACGTTATGTTGTCCGTTTTTAGCTGCTAAATGCTTACCAAGGAATAATACGATTTTAATGCAGGTGCTAAGCAGACGCCAAATTCTTGTTGTCGTTATTGTAACTATACAAAGTTCAACACAAAATTATTATTATTATTATTTTAAAGCTATTTAAATAACATATGTGATGCGATAGCAATGTTTTTCTTTCATATATTAATTTCTTTTTTCTTTCACGGTATTAGGCACTGTAATGTGATAAACTTATGACCTAATATGGAAAAAGACACCGCAGTGTGGTAGTGATATTATAACATTTATTCGAAAAAAGCATTCATAAAATTAGCATCATAACAGTCAAGAAAAATTTTGTTTGTTGTCTGATATGTTATAATTACATGTAAAATACATTTTTAGATTTTAAAAATGCATCCATTGTTTGGATTGTTTTGTTATTGAAATATTATTTCTGGTCTGCTTATGGTAGGCAATTTTTCAGTTATCTTTTATAATTTTACTTCACTTATCGAGATAATATTAGTGTTTATCCGTATTTATCTGTTTAGAGTATTTTATTTGTTGCTAATTTTGTAAAAAAAAAAACGTAGTTTACAGTTTTCACTGATTACTGACATTAAATTAAATAAAGTGTATTTTTTCCTTATTGATTAAAAATTTAATAACATTTAAATTGTTCAGAAATCTGTTTCATTAAATTTAATTTCAAATATACGTAAACAACTACTGTCTCATCGTTCTGGAAATACGTAATCTAACCAAATACCAAATCTACAAAACATTCGAGCAAAGTAAATTGTATTTCAGTAACTTTAATTTTCAGAACAATTATCTGTATTCTCATCACGTGTTTTTACGAAATTGTCAACATGCTATGGAATTTTTTACATAATTTATCTAATATTTATTGTATTCAAAGCGTTATACACGTGGCGCAGTTTTTATTTAGCCCAGTCAAGTAAGATTTTCCGAGAGAAAAAATTTCCGAAGTTTTGAAACTGGGCACAGTTATTCATTGGTGCCTACTCTACAAAATACTTTAAAAGTCCCCGAGAGTTCGATGTGAGCGATGGAGGGGGGACTAATTGAAATGTGAATTTTCAAACGTTTTCGGCAGTAATATACGTAACCTCTGACCCTAGCAAAAACACTTCTTGCACAAAATTATAGATGACACGAGTTCCTAAAAAAATGAGAGATTCATATTTGTAGGATTAATAACTTCGAAGAATCGAGGCGGGCAAATGAACTAATTCTTTAAATAGTTGTTTATTGGCGATTTTCCATCGCACTATACAGTAAATGGTTTGGCGGTCAAGACTTATTACTGAATAACATTGTGGTAGGTTGAAGTTATTTACGACTAATTGTATCATAACAATTATAGAGTAAGGCATCGGTTTGCTTACATTGATCGTTGCTTTAGCTCAGTCACAAAACAACATAATTTCATCAAACCAGGGAGAGGAAATGTAATTAATAAATAAAAAACACTTGCCCATCCGTGGAGTTGCAAATGCTTGGGTATCCAAAAAGTATTATTTTTTATCCTTGTATTTAGGGGATATGACATCAACTCATATGTTTATAAATGGTATAGCACTGGTTGTGATACGTTTCAAGAAACATGAAAGTCTCAGTGCCATTGCTTATGTATTCTGCAATGCGTCATCGAAACCGGAGGAGGAATCCCTAGCTGGTGAGCCAAAGTTCTTGGCACTTTATCAAGGTCGTGAAAATTAATTAAACTCTCATAGGTACTCAGCATTCTAGAAATTTGCAAATAAAGTGAAGCTTGATCTCCCGTCACTGCCACCTACGAAAGGCTCAGCTCAACAGCATGCTTTTAGATAGTTATTTTTTTCACGTGCAGCAGTGGTTGGTCAGCCACTACCCACCTGAAAATTGGGAAGAGGGATATGAGGTAATGATAGAGAACTGCAGGCCCTAACAACCAAGAAATCAGATGCTCCTGATTCACTCTTGAAGGCCATTTTTTGCAGATGTGCGGCTTGTTGAGACGGACGATGCGGGTGTCAAATGGCTGGGTTGAAGTACACGTCTGTCTGCGCCAGCTGTCAGGGATCTTATACAGATTGGAATTCCACTAGCAGATGAATTTCTTCATGAAAATTTTTCTAGCCCGAAGAACTTGAATTTTTAACTAACCTCGGACCCGAGGAGAATGGTTTGGCAACTCTCTTGTTTTCTGAGCCCCAGCACGAGCATTACGACTCCATATTTAGGTCCAACAATACGCACATAGCGGCATCTAGCTGGGATCATTATGCACACGGGCGTGGACAGGGGGAGGGTTTCCGGGTTCAATCCCCCCCCCCCAAATATGAAGGTCAAATAATTAATATTACTACCACTTCAATTTTTCGATGCTAAAACTGCTTAAATAGCAGCATTTTGCACCTTAAAACCCAAATTTTTTCCGGGGGAGGACCTTCGGACCCTCCGTTTTGACTGTGGGGATCGGTGTTCCTTTATAAAATTTCCCATTTGAAACCCCCCCAAATACGAATCCTGGCTACGCCACTGATTAGGTTTAAGACTCTCTTGCCAGTGTTTTCATCCCCACTGGACTTACCATGGTAGATACTCTTTTTTCAGTATAACTTATAGTGCCAGAAATTTTTTCTAGAACCATTTATTTTCAGTGTCAGATGTTTTAGAATGTAGAGTTGGGGTGATCACCGTTTACTGTAGGCCTACTGCACACCAACAGTGTTACTAATATTTTATCACAATAAGTTAAATGTTTATCCGAAGGCTCTACACATTTTATAAAAAGAAGCTTTGTGCATTTTATTTTGTTCTCGAAGAGGCTTTATAAAGTTATTTCTGGACGATTCTGTCATGCAAATGTCGTCTGCACGTGTGTTTGGTACTCGTCTACAACTATACAGGAAGTTTTAAAGGTGTGATTAAAAATACATTTGTGTATATGTACGTGTGTACGTAAACATTAACATCTCAATTTTAATTCAGTAATAAGTATTGTTCGCCAAGTCATTGAATGTATTGTGCGACTGAAAATCGCCAGTTAACAACATCAAAAATACATAATTATTTTCCCGTCTCAAATCTGCAAAATAAAATTATAAAATAAACGATAAAAAAATCACCTTTTAAAGGATCCAACCCTGCTAACACCGCACCCTTGGGGACTTTCAGTTTGTTGTAAAGTATGCGCCAATGAATAACAGTGTCATGTTACAAACTCTGGATTATTTTCGTTGAACGCCTTATTTCGGTGAAATTTGACTGGGCTAATTGGTAATTTCTAAGCACTGGAATGCGTTGAATAGTTTCGTAGAATTAATAATACACAATATAATATTTCATTCTCAGAATTCATGTTGAAAACTAAATAGATAGCCCTCTAATTATAATAAAACGTATCAGGAAATACATAACAAGCTTTAAAATTTTTGGTACATGTATAACGATATGTGAATTGAAACTCTCATTTGCTTAAATTTTTCTACTAAAGGTCTCATTTATTTAAACAAATTTTTATTTAGACTACGTAAATCAGTTTAGTAGATAGTAATTACTAATTTAATAAATCACACCAGCGAATATTGAAACTTTAGTATATTTTTTAACACACAAACTAATGTAAAATACAGTCAAATAAATAATTTATTCATAAAGATACTTTCTAGTTCGCATGACATAAATTAATACCGTATATTAAAGCATTACATTAATAAACTTAATGTGTATTTTATGAAGTAAATTTAAATATGATTAACATCGTTTCATTATTACATGAGTAGCTAAACACATACGTGTGCTTTTTAAAGACAGGTTAATATTATTATTACTTCATTAACTGGCATTGACCAATTCTGAACCTCTATATTTGAAAAGAAACACAGGACGACACTATAGTAAAACGATTTGGCCACATTTTGTGCCTCATAAATGAACTTCAAGCTTCATATTTACTCCATATAAATTAAATCTAAATATTATAACGTTTCGTGAAAATATTTTATGCCTTATTGAACTTACTGCAGACGTTGCAGTTCTAATAATTTAATATAATATGACGCTCTCATATTATAAGCGAATGTAAACATAAAAAATTAATACAGATACATAAGTTCTTAAACTTTCACGCTAAAGATAATTTACAGATTTTCATCAGCCGCGTGAAAAAGTACGGAACAAAACATATATTTATTTCGCCGGAATAAACGTTTAGATTATGTTCACCATATAAACATGTAATTTATATATTATTTATGTTTATTTCACAATTGATTTCTTAATATGTGCTAGTGTTTAGACAATTAACGAATAAAGTCGAGAAGTATAAAAATTTTTTTCATTCTATTCAACATAAAGAAAAACATATATATATATATATATAAATTATACGTTTTATTGCAAATAGTACCTAATGTTAAATTTTGTTTACATTTGTTTTAAGAAATGTATAAATGAAATATAAGCTTTTCATAACAAAGGTAGTTCTGTTATTGTAATAATGACTACTTAAAATCTTAAAATGCAGTTATATTAATATGTTCATGTTCAGAGACGCAAAAGGTATTTTATTTTAGTTATGAGACTGCACCAATGTGAAAATAAATACCCATTATGGTCTTAACGGCACCCATTATATTTTTTTTCTTGCAAAAACAAATTGAATTATCCGTTAGCAGCGAGCTTGCACCAAGCAGCTGGAGAGGGCTATTGCCAGCTTGCATCCGAGCGGAGCCAAATTTGCGAAAAATGCGCCCTCAGTTTTGCGAACTGCCCCCTGCAAAAGTCCTTTGTCCACAGTCGTCTTGCGACCCTCTGCGGGACGGAGAAGGGGGGATTTGACTTGCAAGAGCAGGTTTGTGAAGTTCTCTACCCTCCTCCGTCTCCCTACAGCCTCCACGCAATTGTGCGTTAACGCACTATTCGCAACGTCCCAGGAAGGGGGAGGGGAGGCTTGTAGGACAGGGAGGGCGTGCGACAAGCTGCTGTGCGAAACGCGTGCGGCTGCCAGCTGCGCGTGCAGTTGCAACGTGCATTGTGTGTGCATCAGGGCCCCTGCATCGGCGAGGAGAAACAGTGGTCCCGAGGCATTAGCATAATGCAGCACGCGTGAGACGAGCCGCGATACGGGATGCGTGCTTGGAGGCGACACACGCTTATTTTTTTTGTAAGGGTGAGTACGATTCTCTGCTCGTCGTGTGACCTCTCTGTGGCCGTGCATACGGGCGAGAATATTCCCTAGTTTCCCGCCCAGAATGTCGTAGTAAACACGCTCATGCGTACAACGATCTAGTGTATTCCACTCATCTCACTCATTCGGTAAGCTAAAAATTGTTTAACCAAAAAAAAACTTACTAGTAGGTGATATATATAAACAAATTTATTTGTGAATGAAAATACATGGTAGATATTTTTGTAGACGTGTGAATCTCTACGTAACTAATACATGTACATCATCATATAATTTGCATTACATTCTAAAAAAATTGGAAATTAATATCAACGTCTAAACAGTTGTGGCTATATTTAACCAGTAAATAAATGTATACACGATAGAGTTCCTGGTTTTTACCAATACTTTGTTTAAAAAACTATTTTTTACATAATAGTTACGTTAAAGAAATAATATCTTGTCGGTGACGGCGTGCGTTACCGATTTAACTTCATTAAATTGTCATTCAGAGAAGAGTATAACGTTATGGCGATCTATGTTATAAGGTAAGCTTTTGCTGGTCCTATATGACAAAACGTGGCAAAAGTCTTAAACGACTGTTATAGGAAAATATAGAAGGAATTATAGATAATTGTATCTCAGCCTTCAAAACCAATTCTCGAACGTTTTTAGTGTAAAATTCAAAATAATATTGCTTTGCTGTGTATTGTTATGATGTAACACGTCATTTTATTAACCCACTTCGTTTGGGGTCTTCGTGAATAAGTAGGCTATATGGAAAATTGCTTTATCAGTACAGGTACAAGAAAACAATATCTTCATAAGGATTACTCTTTATGAATTCTTAATAAACTGTATTAATTTTTTTTTCGGGGAGTAAATAAGTAAATGATCACACTGTTAATGCTTAAAATTATTGAATGTTTGCTGTTTCTTTATTTGGTTTAGGAAATGCGTTTATTTGTAAATGCCGTGACATTAGTTACGAAAAATCTTTAGTTTATCACTAGAAATAAAAATCGCTTTGTAATAACTTAGATGTTGTGTTTGCAAGATTTATTATGAACAATTCTGTTTGACGGTTACAGCTATTTGCTGATTTTAGTAGTCCATGTAATTTATATTTTTACAGCGTTTGGTTATTTAAATTTAATTAAAACTTATCAATGTAACATGTAAAACTTACGCTGGATTCAAACATTATATTAGGTATTGAATTTGAAAAAATAATAAACAGGATAAACTTTTTCTAGCTATGCCAATTAAGTTTTGAATAAAATTATATATCTGGAATTAAACATACGCAATTATTATTTTTGGGAAACGATTTATCTCAAAATGACTTTTATATATTATATATAACTTTTCACTGTCGTAACTGCGTAAAATAATCAACAGGAAAATGTATTCTCATTTAATTTGTGTGCAAGGTCAATCACTACGCCATTAACTTAAATATTCTTTTTAAATTGATATGTGTAACAATGTTATAAAAGTGGCACTGTTTTCTTCATAAGATCATTTAGCATTCACGTTTTCCTTCCTGGTTTTTAGTTTAAAATGTTTTATCTTGTTGTGCTAACTCAATTTCCGTCTGAAATTATAATTGTGCAAAAAGAAAAATTAAGCTGAATTTATGAATTCATATTTAGATAGTATATTATAAATAGATTGACCAAGGGTTGTTTGTTTTGTTACAGGTATATGCAAAGCATCGCAGAACATCCCATCCATTTAGAAAAATGAACACTATTTGAGTGGTAAGTGATCAGCTGAATACGTATTTCAAGAATATATTCTGTTAAGAAACTGAGGCCAGATAGAATATATCCCGCACGATTAGGTTGGTTTGCTAAAAGCTTCGACTTCCGCGATTAAATTAAGTTGTGTTTGTTTAACAATCTTCTTTTACGAAGAATAACTTGGCGAAAAACAACATTTGGCTATTTCGATTGCCGCTGACAAAGTTACTGCAACAAATTTCACCGCGAGGATAGAAATATAGTTTTGTGAGCAGTGGATATTGAAAAACAAAAATAGAGACAGTCAACCACATTAATATGTATCTAAGATATATAATGATTTTACTAAATTAAGAATCTTTAATCATTTTACTACATACATCATAAAAGGCAAATGATTCACTTTCTTGTGCCTTAAAATAAATTTGGCTTAATAATTCAGTAATGTTACCTAAATATTCAACCTTACGTATAACTGAGTTTTAATTACCCTTGTTATGTTTCAAGAAAACAAAATGAATTTTAGAAAGGCTCGAGCCATACATAATAACTGCAGTGGTTCTTATTTCACTCATTCACATTTGGTTCAGACACTTCTTCCACAGTTAAGCTGAATGCATTTTGGGAAAAATTTTGGTACGCAAACCTTCCTAGTGACCGTTATGTTATCCACGCTGAAGTAACGTAAATGTAAAAGATTTTATAAAGCCATTAGCGATAACCATAAACGTGAAGCAGCTTTACAAGCTATCGATGTAGGTAAATATGACAGGTTAAGCTGGAGGTACGACTGCTATGTATTTTTAAACTATCCTTTCAGTACGTAGACAATTCTTCCCTGTATCAACTCCCGCATCAATTTCACCTCATTTTCAGGGCATGCAGCCTCAATTTTGAGTCCATATTTTATCATTCATTTCAAAACAAATATTATAGTAGAGTAAAATAGGAATACTCGTTGACCGTCCTCTTCAGTGATATTATTCTTGTAAAAGAATCTTGGGTAAATATGTGCGTTAGTTGTAATGTTCCATTATCCTATTTACGACATAATATCCTTTTATGAATTCACTAGTAATATAAATCTATAATTCATCCCCCCACACACACATACCTATATATTTATGTAGACACACACTTATTATAAATATCAATGCTGCAATATTACTGGAAATATATTATGATCTCTAAACAATCTTTCCAATAAATGAACGGATGTGTTCATACTTATGTAAAAATTAAAAATCACCAATATGTATACTGGTGAAATGTGTGAGCTGTTGCCCTAAACTCATTATAGTAACACATTTCCGGATGTCTGTTTTGTGCGCCGTGTTTTACAATCCATCAATATATATACTTTTAATATTTTTCACAGTAGAAAACCCGTTTCTTTCATCCTTAAAAATGAATTGAAACTGTAATCTCGCCAAGTTCACTGCTAAAGCGGTATGAAATATTGTAATGTCCACCAGAACCAGGAAAAAGTTGTCATGTCTAACTAGTATTCAGTATTAGTTTCGTACTACAGATTCAAAGAGCGTTACGCCCAAAATATATCATTACATTCAGTTAAGGAAGATAAATGGCAACAGATGTATATAGTTTTGATTTTTAAATAACAACGTGGTAACGTAATAATTTAACCATGAAGGTCACTCGCAATCAAGAGAAAGAAACGTAAATCTGCAGGCAGAAGTGACTGTTAACAAAACAATTTTTTTTTGTATTTAAGTTTGAAAGGCACAGGGGTTATATCTTTTGACTGCCAAAATTACTTATTTTGTCCAAGCTTTCCGAGCAGTCATATATATGAGGCAATTTTCTTATTACAGCTTCACACTTTGCGAAGCCTCGTCCGAAGATTATAAAATGCAAAGTAATACACTTTGCTACACGTGGAACTATTTGGTTTCAATAAATGTTCAAATCAAATGTCTTCTGCCATATACAATAGGCAATGCAATACATATGACCTAAAATATATCAAGATCATCAACATTGTCTGGGACGGTTGTGGAGGTCGAAACAAGAATTCCTCTAAGTTAGGGTGGCATATACCAAGATGGCGAAACATTTCCCTGGCAGCGTCAAACTGTAACAGTTTGATATCATGTGGTAGGCTACTTATACTCCTGTCAGTATTCGGACGAGTTGAACATTAGGCTAAGGTAGAGAGATTTATGTCAATCCTCAGTAGTGTGTGAACATTTTCGAGTGTGTTGGGACTGTTTATCACTTGAGTACATATGTACTAATGAAAGACTGCCGTAATGGGCAAACCCAAGATCACAACTCATCATCCTTTACCACGTACAACCAAGTTCCCAGCAAATTTGTACTTAATATTCAGCAATGTAAACGAAGTGTCATTCAGAAGTTCTTAGATTTCATCAAATTCAGAGGAGATTCTGCCTACATTGTAAGTACTGGAACTGCTAAAAGCATCTGCGGAAGAAAAATATTTGGAACTAAATATCACCAAGTGTGGTTACCGAAAGACTGTTATTGAACATGACAAGCTGAAGGACTTTAATACACATCTCCTGACACACAATGAAGAGAACTTGTACATCAACGAATGGTAACTATTCATACGCAACTCTGTGTCGTCCAATAACTTCTAACGCAATATAGTCATAATACAGATAAGGATAATATTAGGAACATTCCCAAAGAGGATGAAAACATTTTCGGCTTTTGCCTTGCAGAATAAGTAACGGGAAATATTAATTGTGCAAGTTAAAATTGTGTTGGTGTGCTTGGTATCCAAATAATAGCTATATAAAATAAATACTGTATATTGAAACATATTATCACGCAATCACCTACAGAACTCGTTAAGGGTGTTCAAGTGGGGAAAAAACATAATTTTATATTTGTATGAAATAGTGTTAGTTTTGTACACATTACTTGAGAGTACATATACCTCTAACGGAAAAAAATTAGCTCATCTAGTTTTCCCGTAATGGCACTTCAAAGTCAAAATTTGCGTATTTTTACTTCATACAAAACTTGAAAACCAGTTAATATAATGA
>PNEQ01006196.1:0-50083 GCA_003012365.1 Medauroidea extradentata
AAAAAAAAAAAAAAAAAAAAAAAAAAAAAAAAAAAAAAAAAAAAAAAAAAAAAAAAAAAAAAAAAAAAAAAAAAAAAAAAAAAAAAAAAAAAAAAAAAAAAAAAAAAAAAAAAAAAAAAAAAAAAAAAAAAAAAAAAAAAAAAAAAAAAAAAAAAAAAAAAAAAAAAAAAAAAAAAAAAAAAAAAAAAAAAAAATGAAATCAGCGGTAGTAAGTTACTCGCACAAATATCAGAATCATTTTTATAAACATACATTTTTGTGGTTTTGTTATTTTAAATCTCTCACGCTGAACTCATATCACAGAAGAAAACACACGCCTCATATCACCGGTATTTCGGGGTCGTCGTGATCGTTTCTAAGAAAAAATAGGAGTTAAAATATCCACTGCTTGTAACGAACGACATCCCTTGACTTGACGAATAAAACAAACGAATACGAAACACAAAATAGAGTATCTGTGCCAAATTGTATTCGACTGACTGACATGTGGTGCAAAATGTGTGTGCCAAATACTTATTTGTGACATTTAGTAATGCGTCCTTTTAACCAACATTCCTCCTCACCAGAAAAAATTAAATAACTGTTTTGTGTGGTTTTTATTATTAACAGCCACCACTGTTTAATTTTGGTGTGAAAATTTTGTATATTTAAATTAAAAAAAAAAAGATTAAGTATTGTTTAAGATGGCCGCACAAGGGTCGTAGTTGTGCGGGACTACGCTCGTTTACATTATTTTCTCTTTGGTTTAACGTAAACAAATCAGTGGGAACAGAAATCATATAGTTCGTTATTTCACAGAACAGTAAACTGTACAAGCAAAATATCACTCACTCTCTGACTCATTCATCAACGCCCAGCCCAAATCACTGAACCTAGATCCATTAAATTTTTAATGTAGCTTCCTCTTAGCCCGTGGGCACACACTAAGTAGGGATTTTTCGAAATTCGTAATTCTAGGGGTTTAAAGGGATGAAATGTGTTTTCAAAGAATCCCTGATGTCTCATTTACCGGGAAAGCTATCATTATTTTCTTAACTTCAAAATATTGCCGAAACAAATTCATATTATCCAATTCTTCGATTTTGCAAAATTCGAAAATTATACGGGCGAAAAGCCGTAAAATGTGTTTTTCATTAATCCTTGATTTCTCTGAAATCAGTTAAAATATTGGGGTGATTTTTTTTTAAAAGGTGCTTACGTAGGTATCTTAAAATATTTTCAGAATTTTCCAATATTCTTTCTCTTAAGTCGTTAAAAAAATAAAACGTGTTTCCAATTAATCCTCCGTGTCTCCTAAGCCAGATGAAATATTGAAATGGTTTTAGATTTAAATACAGTTCAAGCAAGTATCTAAAAAGAAAATTTCAGGGTTTTTTGAAATTCGTTCTTAAAAGCCGTTAAGAAAAATAAAACGTGCATCCAATTAATCGCCTGTACCTCTTATTCCCGTTTAGATATCGACTTGATTTTTTGATAATAATGGAGATTATATAATTCATCAAACTAATACATTCTCGTGTGTACTATTAAATAAATTATATTGACATCTGCGATTATAAATTCACAAATAAAATTTTAAAAATGAAATTAATATTTTTTTTTTTTCAGAAAAGTAATTTTTTCATTCATTAGCTTATTTTAATGATATAAAATCTTTTACATTCAGCACAAATGAATGTTTTAGTATTTCTCTTCCAAACTTGTCCATAGCACAGCTGCATGTATATATTTAAGTATAGTTACATCCCTAGTCAGAAGCGTATATAGGATTTCATTTCTTGGGGAGGTGAAGTGATGGCATGTATAGAATTTCCATATGGTACAAGGATTGAAGAGCAGGAGGCTTGGGCAATTTCAAACACCAAACATGAAATGTGCTAGGAAATGTGCAATTCCTATCAACATTATGCATTTTTTTGTGTAAACGGTACCCGAAGACTTTCGTGCAATACATTCAGCCTCCTCCCTCCCTTAGTGATAATGATCCCTCGTGCAGAATGATTAAAAGAGTTACAACCAAAAAATCTCCTTCAGTAAAGGTTATTCGTAACGTTACAGACACATAAGATTTAAATAACAATACGTAAATCCTTTATTTAAAAAACGTTGATACAAACCTGAGAATTTTTCATATCTTAGATCATTATTCTTTTGTTTTCTACCCTTTAAAACGTGAACTGACCGTTACTTTAATTTGTACATAGTGCAAACACTTCATATTTTCACATCAACAATAATTAAATACAGTAAGTCCTTTTTCTTGAACCATTTGATATTTTTTTACTCGAATTTTTACATACACTTCAAATAACTCTACATTGAGGATCCAACAATTCTTCTTTACACTCATCTGGCACCAGCTCTGAAAAAAACACGCAAAGGAAGCTTGTCAAAATAATGGTCATGCTATGTTGTCCATTAGATAGTTGCGTAATTCTACCATGGATTTAATTAACTGTACTGTATACTGAACACAAAACTGAACAAAGAGAATGCTAAAGGTATGATTCCTAAGATGCGATACAGACAGTACGATTGAAGCTGGGCGGCCCTTGATCAATTTGTAAGGCACGGCTGAAAACCGCAATTACTATGCCACGACTGTAGTCGCAAAATCGCAACACGTAAATTTTATTAGTTGTATTCCAGCCAGCAATGGATGCAAGTGGCATTCTTCCGTGATTAATGCCGGACGAAGATGATAAACTTCTAAAGTTGTTATTGAAGTTCAGTAACAAGAACTGTGATGGACATAACATGCCCAAATTAAGACACGAAGAAGGATTTCATACAATTTTTATTAACATACATTTAATGAAAGACGACAGAAAATTTCGCTAGTTTTTCACGTTAAATATAAATTATTGGGTCTGGTAGAAGACGCCATAAAGTGTCAGTCATATAATAATATATGTTTGAAGGAACAACGTTATCCAAATGGAAAGATGGAAAGGCTAAAGGCTATACTTGTAGCTAGTGGTTTTCCTAAAATTAATCCCAGGCTTTGATTTTTTAGAGACTTTTAGTTCTGTTGTAAAATGTAGGTCCCTCACAATCATCGTGACCTAAGGTGTGGAGAACGGGTGGAAGAAGAATTCCTAAATGCATAGTCTTCTTATATTTACAGTGATTTGCACGAGGGAATTTACATTGAAAAACTGAATGGTTTGATCACATTACCAATTTGTTGTGTAAGTTAGGTTTGAAACAATATATCGGTGACTATGCATTTATGTCGATGGGTGCAAGGAACTTGCTGTAGTCTTGTTTCATAAATTTATATTTGTATGAAATAGTTTTAGTTTTGTAGACGATACTCGTGAGTACATTATCCTGTTACAAAAATAATTAGCTCAACCGATTTTCCCATGAACATTTCAAATTAAAAAAAAAAAATGCTCCCGGAATCGACACCCCGGTGAGCCACAAGTCGACTCCTCCAGTCCGCGCCAGTGTCGCCAATCAGTGGCGTCCATAACAACTTGCAGCGCCAGCTTGTCGAACAAGCCAAAGCTATCTTGCGCTGTCCATGCGATCCAAGACCCGTAGAGACGAAATTAACTCCTCAGATGTAGCTTTAACAGAGCTATATTCTGGCACAAGAGCTGCAAACTTGCAAGTTGTCATGACCGAGGCTAACGACCGCACTGTGTGCATACAGCCTGTATAACAAAACATCAATTGCTTCCCGGTACACGGGTCAACTACCCGACGTTAAGTTACGAAACGCAGATTTCAGCTGACAGAAGTTAAAGTTACCAAACCATTAGCTGCCGCAAGATAAAAAAACCAGCAACTAAAAATGCAAGAATTTAAAATTGTGAAAATGTTAAAAAATTTATGCTCTGACAATTCCCCCCTTTTAAAACCTTTGGGTACCTCCAAAGAGCACCTCTTAACAACAAAAATCTAACTGAAAAAAAATTTCCCAGGAAAAATCTTAAATGTTCCTACTGGTGGGCTGAAATCTACCACAAATGTCGTGTCCGAATTAAGAGTACAGTCCTGACGTGAATGAATTTAACCAAACAACGTCTCACATCTGATCAACCAAGGATGTGTACATGAAAATTTAAAATCTTGACCCATACGGATCGGTGTTTTGCAAGAAACACGGGTTCCGTTACAAGAGAACCACTAAACATTTTGTCTTTATCATCAGTGTTATTGTTTCGGTCGTGGGCTTGCGTTCAAGTGACAATTCAGAATCCAGTCAGGCCTGGGCGAAGGGTCATCAGGCCGTAGCACTGAGGAGAACGGAGGGAACACCAGCCGTTCAGCAGCAAAACAAAGCCTCTCTCAGGTCTCTGCAGCACCAACACTCCCAGCTTCTACTTATCGCCAAGACTGGACAGGATCTTCTCCAAGATGCCTCAATCTACAACAAAATCATACTCGAACAGTACACGGTGTTCTATCAACACAGATCCCTGAAAAAATCTCATTAGTTACAAGTTTGGTCAATGAATTCGTTAGCTCTCCAGAGCTCTCATACAAATTTACAACATGACTGAAAAAAATTATCTAGTGAATCATTCCGTATATGGCCCGACAAGTGAGAAATTCATTTGTTGTCTTTCCTAAAAAAAATACCTAACTGTAACGAGTACTCTTACACATTATCATTAGTATCAAAACGATGAAACAAAATGCAACAAGAAAGCAACACAAACCAAACAACACAACATACTTGAGAAATCTAGATCATTCCCACCCAAGGGGAAGAAGGATAAGTTGGGTAAAACCAGGAAAAATTATACTTAAGGAATTGCTAAGCAGGTAGCAGAAAAAATTTAAATGTTCTTCTAGGGTAGCACTTCAAATGTTGGTAACCCACACTGGCGTCCAAAGAACTGACATAAACTGTTGAAGGCCATTAACTCACTGAGCTGCGGTAAAGCATGTGAAAATCCTTGACAAACACTTCGTCAGGCCAAGCCAAGACGACCGGCACCAAAATGTGTCTTATGAGAGCTTGATTCCCTGGGAATCTCTTCTAGCAAACGGAGCAGAGGGGAGACACATCCACGAAAGCATAAGGACACCCAGTCCTGTCTGAAGTTCCAGATTCCACATGGTAGGCATCCATCCATCCATCTCACATGGTCTTCTTTGGTGGTCAACCAATGCTCTGCGAGAGTCCGATAGGAGTTATCAATTCTGCGATGAAGCGAGGGTGGAAGGCACAAGTGAGTATTCCTTCGGACGACCCTCCTGAGATCAAGGTGTTCGTCCATCTTCAGCATCCAGAATCACCTCTGGCCAGTAGACTTCCCAGAAAATGATGATGGTCTATGATCTAGAAGCAGTGTGGAACTACTTGCAGCAACTAAACCACCTATCGACAGTCTTTGCCTCACGAAATAAGTGAGCAACCCTTACTCTTTTATTTTAAAAAGTAAGTCTCTTCTCCCTTTTTCTAGGTTAGTTTGTGGAAACAATTGTAGAAAATCGGCAGTGTTCCATGATGCGTAAAAGAAGTTTCTCGTGCCAAAAGAGTTCATCATAAGGGCTGAACTATACAGTTTATTGAATACGTTTAGAACTTTCAATTCAACTACTCTGCCAGAATTATTCTTAAAACTTGGTTTCCAGCACACGCAACCGAGTCTCTGTCTTCTGGTTCAAGGAATTGATAAAATGACCAGGAAGGGCGGATAGGAATACTTAATATTTCCTTCCCAACCCAAAATTAAACATTTAAGCACTTTGTACATAGTAAAAAATATGTGACAACAAACAAAAACCCAATTTACACCTAGCCTTAAACGACTTCTGAATTGCTTCATTATCAGACCACTGAAACTACTTTTCACCTCTATGGGGTCAAACTTACATAAGCTAATTTGCCATATGTAAACAAAAAAACTAATTATTTTAATCAATTATACATGGGGACTCTTTCCCACCGATATTAACATATTAATCCACAATCTCAATCAGGGATAAAACATAACCTACTCTCAATGTTTAAACATAAACTCGCCACTAATTAACTTAGGTGTTAAAACTGGGATTAAGCTCTTTTGCGATAGTATGTTTATTTTACAAAAAAATTTGTTCCATTTCTGTACATTCACAGTGCATATTTGTCATCCAAATAATGGTCTAAAATACAGGCAATCTATTAAAAGTAACGGAAATGGCTACACAAGACTTAAGGGCTTGGTTCACCTCAGTTTTCAACGTCTTTTTTTATTTTTATATTTGTACCAGATTTTTTTTCTTATTTTAGACATAAACTGTGACTAAATCTTCCTCTTCGAAAATTGTTGTAACTCTCATAGTTTTCTCGTAATGAGTCGTAAATGTCAAAATTTGCACTTTACGGTTTTATGTACGCCACTAAAACCAACTGACATACCAAACCGAAAAAATTCACAGTGTATAACAATGTTGTAGGCTATGAAATGACACATATAAAAACAAGACAAATTTTGGAGTAACCTCGAAAACTGTCCTTAGTAGAAGAGTATCAAGAGTCAAATAGGATTTGAAAAACCATTCAACGCAACACTTAGTAAACCTATTATTCAATAATAGGCGTCAGTTGTGACGATTGTGTCAATTAGGACAAAATAAGTTGGAATTATGAATAGTAGTACTATTTTTACACGAGAATAAAAAAAATGTGCAAGAATATTTTATGTTTTTCATAGCACTGTAAACCTTAAGTTTTGTTTCCTACAGTGTAGGTTTTACCACTAGTGATCCAATTGCAATTTATCTAAGTCAACCTGCAGGAAAAAAGGGCCCGTGCCTGCGTCCTTAGTTATGGATAATTACCTTGACTGAAAGGACGCTACGGTTTTGTAGTAGTGATGCGAATTTACAGCCCCTTCTATAAAAATCAAGTCCATTTACACCTCCTCGAGGTTAGGGCAGGAAACAGGACATTCATCTGCCACATCTAACGGAGCAAGGACGTGTAAGAGACCAGATGGTGGGCCGGCTAATGCACGTGCCAAAATACCGGCGCAAGAATAAGACGGTATTGGAACATTCACTGAGTGATACAATCAGCCGTGGATTCCGCAGTGTCACTAACCATGACTGTGCGCGATAGTTACGAGAACTGGGGTTCAAAGAGTTCAGGCACCTGCCCATTAACCTTTCATTTAACCCGAGAACACGAAGCACAGCATACAAGGTTGCAGAGTGTGCCGCCATTGGAATGTGATCAACTAGAGAATCGTGACTCGACGTGATGAATTACGCGTGATCGCCAGATGGGATGCTTTGAAAGTAGCTAATGCTATGTGAATGCTACATGCAACCCTGTGCAGTGCCCACGGTGAAGTTTGGCGAGCTGGATGGCAGTGCGAGGAATACTTTGATAGAAACAACGTCGTCTTATCATATTACTGTGGGATATGTATAACATGCGGAAGACTGAAGGCCATTATGACTTACTACAAGTTTGACTACAATATACCATTTTGGGTATGAACCATGTGTGTCTCGGGACTGCGACGACGAATCGACGAGAAACGTATGGCGGCAGGAGATTTGGTGTGTGTGTAAGAGAGAAATAGAGGACTGTAGTTCGTGTGGGGATGACGAAAAGGGTGGCCCTACTGGGTGTGCCGAATTCGAGGTCGTGGTCGGGAAGTCGAATCTTACGTAAGATGGGTAGGGGAGTAAACTTCTGTTAAACCACCTAGGGGAAGTGTGTTGTAAACCTAGTCCGTCTGTGCCTCGTCTCTTCTTATGACTGAAAGCACTTCGGGCGATAGTGGTAGTGATGCGAATATACAGCCTCTCCTACAAGCTGAAGTCCATTAAGACTTTCTCGAGGTTAGGGCAGGCAACTTTACATTAAGTTGACATGGCTGACATAGTGGAACGAGTACGGCTCAAGGTTGGGGACGGCTAGTGTATTGCCAAAATACCGTAGCAATCATGTTAATAGTAGTCAAGGACGATACAGTTTTTCATATGCACCGTAACAGTGTCATTAAGGTTGACTTTACTGAATAATTTCATAAGTATAAGTCACAGCACATACAAGAAGTAAAATAATAAACACCAAAATAAGGCGAAAACTAAATGAGAGCTTTCGAGTAAAGGGCCTTATTAAGGCAATACTCGCCATTGAAGGTGTAGCGTAAAACGAGGCTATCGTATGTAGACCTCTGACGATTAGTTTATATTTACTGCCGAATAACGGGAGTGAAGACATTTTTGTCGGTACTCAACACATAGGTCTTCAGCGCTGGTGAGGGGTGACGTGACGTGATTGTGGGAGCGGCGCCGGAATGAAGGAGCGGGCGAAACGGGATATCCCGAGAAAAACCGCCGACAAGCAGCATCGTCCGATACGATTCCCACATGCGAAAATCCGGCGACCGATCCCGCCGGGAATCGAACCCGAATCGCCTTGGTGGAGGCGACTGCTCGAGCCACTGCACCAACCACGGCACCACCAAATTACGTGCATTGTAGCACCACATTCATGTTGCATAGTGCCCTCAGAATGTAAGAGTTTTAGAGGATTTTATTAATATCCTTTAAACGAGGAAACACATTGAAAAAACATTATTTCATTGATATAAAGTGATAAAAAGCATTCCATGCTGCGAGAGGAGGTAGTATGTACCACAACAAGACAATATGTGTAAAAAAAGTTCCAAGCTTCATAAATTAAGTGACGTGAGATATCTGCTCACATACATTGCGATGACCTGCAATGGAGTAATAAATTGCTACACATACAGTAACTTGTTATTGCCCACATTTCACAGATTATTATTTGAATGGGCATCACACTTAACATCTTAAGGAAGACTGTGAACAACTTAGCGTATCGGTTTTATGAACTCGTATGATATATTTTTTTAGCCTACTTTCCGAAGGAAAAAATAGGCTTATGAGAGCACCTTCATGTACGTGTGTCTGTGTGCGTGTCCTAAAAACGTTGGAATTGAACCAGTGAACCTAATTTAATCAACCTTTGTACATATATAGTAAATTGTAATCTGACGTGACTTTTATATATTTAAAAAAAATGGCGGCCATTTTTTTCCATTTTTCGATCAAATTAGATACCTAAGAAACCGTACTATAGAATTTCGTCAAACTTGGTACACTTATACTTCATACATAGCTGACTTGACTTTTGTGAATATCGTTCATCCTCATCCTGTATTCATATTTTAAAAATGGCAATAATTGTATATTTTTGGTATAGTATAACACATCTTAGGAAATATTTTTCAGAATTTCACTAACCTTGGTACACATATACTATATAAAACTCGCTGACTTGACTTTAGGGTATTTCGTTCATCCTGTGTTCATATTTTCAAAATGGTAGCTAGCCATTTTTATACATTCAGCATAGGATAACATATGTTAGGAAAGATTTTTCAGAATTTTACCAAACATGGTACACATACAAATCTGACTTGACTTTAGGGTATTTCGTTCATCCTGTGTACGTATTTTCAAAATGGCGGCCATTTTTATTTTTATCATTGTATTAAATATTATATGAAATATTTTTCAGATTTTCACCAAACTTGGTACACATATACTACGTACAAATCTGACTTGACGTTTGTCTGTTTCGTTCACCCTGTGTTCATATTATCAAAATGGCGGCAATTTTAAAACTTTTAGCGCAGTATTACATATATTAGGAATTTTTTTTCACAATTTTATCAAACTTGGCACAACCATACTACATAAAAAGGTTTTGTGAATTTCCTTCATCCTGTGTTCATATTTTTAAAATGGCGGTTATTTTTACATTTTTAGCAAAGTATTTCATATTTAGAAAACTTTTTTTTTTTTTTTTTTTTTTTTCCAGAAAATCACCATACTTGGAACATATATACTACACATAAAACTGATTTGACTTTTGTGTATTTCGTTCATCCTGTCTTCATATTTTCGAAATGGCGGTAATTTTGATATTTTTAGCATAGTATAACATATATTAGGACATATTTCTCAGAATTCCGCCGAACGTGGTACACATACACTCCATACAAAGCTGACTTAATTTTTGTGTATTTCGTTCATAATGTGTTCATATTTTCAAAATGGTGACTATTTTTTATTTTTAGCAAATTATTCCATATATGTCAGAAAATATTTATCAGAATTTCACCAAACTTGGTACACATATACTACATGTAAAGCTAAATTAGGTTTTCTGTGGTTCGTTCATCCTTTAGTAATATTTTGAAAACGGCGGCTATTTTTAAGTTTATGATAGAAAGATTTTCAGAAAATTTTTTCCTCAATTTTATTAAACTTGGTACTCGTACATTACTTAGTAAGCTCACTTAACTTAAGTATATTTAATGTATAATATGTATAGATAAATATTATTATTTAATATTCCCAGATTACGAAAACTGTTTTAACTTTCATGGTTATTTGCACCCACTTTGAGGAAAATAGGCTGGTAACTTCTTCACTGGCTTGTTCCGGTGACAACTTCCTCCTACGAGTGTGGTGGCTGAGAGCAAAAATTTGCCAAAATCGTGACCGGCTGGATTAAAGCGCCAGATTTTGTACAGTTCATAAATACACTATGTACTACTAAAGGATGAGGTGGTGCCCGATTTTTAGGTCCGCTACCTTGAAATACGACACCATTTTGGTTTTCATCCAATGTTTGTGTCATCCGTCTAAAGATTGCTTAATATCACCGAAACCGTTTGGTTTAAGGCAAAACACTAAGGCGTCTGTTTTGTTTATAATAAAATTTGCTACATTTTGAGTGCAAGAACGTCTTTGTAGGTTGAATATTTTGCTAAAAAATAATTTCCAAGCGTTTTTTTTTTTTTTTGTTTTCCAAAAATTTGTCATTCGTTAACATATTGCTGAATATCGCCTAAACTGTTGGGTTAACTGCAAAACATGTAAACATCTATTTTATTAAGAATTAAATGATCTACAAAATGAGATCACTATCGTCTTTGTAGGTTAAATATTTCGGGAGGAACAAATGTTCAAACTTTTATTCTATTATGATATTTTTAGTGCCTTTAAAAATACACTAATTCTTACTACGACCGCAAGGTTCACACTCAAGAAATTCTTAGCTTTAATGTTTTGCTGCAGACATTTGTTACATTTTACCTGTTTATATCAGCGTATTTAAAAACAAAATTGAATTATTTTTCTGATAGTATCAATTGCAGTTAGAGTTAAAATAAAACATATATCAAATAAACGGTTTTGAAATATACATAGACTTCAACATTGTTGAAATAAGCATAAATGTACGTACAATCATAAAAAAAAATCACTCGATCATGCATTTGGCCATCTCAATGTGCAATATGAAAACCATTTTAGCCGTAATGTTTTAAATATAATAATTGGAATGTTTGTATTTTACCACATATATGTTCACAGTTCATGCAAAATTCAATTATTCACAGTGACCTTTGCAGTGACAAAGAGCAGTGCAGGCAAGTACGGCCTTTCTACAAAAACAGTTGTTAGAACAGAGGGGTTCAACCTTACAACCACACTTTATTAATTGTCTACAGCTTTTACTTGCTTCGGGTATGGTCGTCTAAATCGGTTGCCAAGTTTCTTCGTTATATTTCCATCCAAAATTAGCTGGATTAGGTGTATCTTGATACGATTTCAAACTATTAAGCCAGATGCTAGATTGATAGAGGTATCGATTTGTGTGTTGTAAGAGAGCATCCTGTGTGGGCGGTAGATTCTGCGTCATCTTAACTTGTCTTCCTTGTGTAAACAGATCCTGTCTGACCTCGTTAATACTGCTGAGTTCAGTGGTGCCATCGTACAGAAGACATGTGAATCGCTCAATGAGTTCAAACTCCTTTGTTTTATTATCAACTGGCTTATAAGGAGTTTTTGCGGGAAAGAGAAATCCTTCAGTTGCTGTACGGTATGCTTTCCAGATTTTCCATGCAGTTTTCTTCCCATTACCAGAAAATTTAGAAGTGGTGTCTGAGCCCGTAAATGCATGGAAAAATGAAAATGCCTGTGACTGATTTTCTCCAAGCTCTTGGCAAATTGCATTGATGTGATAAAGTCGGAAGTTTTTACCCTTGCCGAATGCAACCCACAGTTGAAAATGACATTTGTAAGTACGTAGCTTGAAAAATATGCTTACTAGTATTACAACCACATCTGTATAACTGTGCTTATAAGGATGTTAGTTGCACCTTTTTGTAATGCATCCAATATATGAAGGCACATTCTGGTGTCAGCCTCTTCGTGGTCAGTTTCGGGCATGGCCGTACTACTGGTTTTAGAAATTACACATCTGCCATGTGTGATGAATATATGCTTATCATCTTGTACATTATGCGCAGAGATTGCATCGCTCAGTAGGGCAAAGAGCTCAGTTTTGTTTTCTGAATTGTGAAGGAATGTAACAAAATTCTTAGGAAGTGTTGTTTCTCTTGTTACTTTTCTCCTATCACCCTTTCCTCTCTTAGCACGGGTCGCTCCCTTCAGACTGTCTCTTTTGTAAGTGTCCCATACAACATCTATTCTGGAACAGTCGTTCAGTTGATTATCGATCCATGGTAAGAAAACTATATCACAATATTCTCCAAAAGTACATGCCTCATATCTAGGAAGTGCATGTACAATGGAAGGTCCATAAAATATTTTGACATCAAAATGAGGTGGTTCGTGATGTTTGGTAGGAGGAAGGCAAGACAACAAATATGATTTATAACTTGTAAGTCGTAAATCTCCATGTTTAGTTATAGATGGAGGCCATGGGTGGTTTTCGTGGGAAAAGAACTCGGAAAGATCACTTTGACGCACTTGGCATGCTACAAAGAGTTGAGCGAATAGTCCATAGTCACTTTTCAAGTCATCCCTCAGACCACATTAATTTTTTTGTGTGCTACGTCCAGGCTGCTGAAAGAATGTTACATTATTCTTTTTAAGTGGCCTGTTCATTGAAACTACCCTATCGATGAGTACATCTTGAACATATGTTGAATATTGGTTTGTTGCAGTATCCAGCATTGTGCATAGCTAGCTTGCCACTTCCTTTCCGAAACAGTTGTGATTATAAATGTTGATTAGTTCGTCACATCCAAGGAAGGGATTGAACTTTGAAGAGATACATTCAACTAAATTGTTGACTTGATCTTTGAATCTTTTTTGTGTAGAAAAGCCCTGTTCGTGATTTTTTTATCGGTGTTGGAATCTTCTGTTATGTCTTCAAATTCATTCAAAATACGTGACATTTCAGGACCCGAAACCATCCATCTTCTAAAAGCATCTCGATTCTCCATCAGACCAACTGCACCACCTGCAACTTTTACCATCTTGTTATTTTGCTCATGTGCCTGGTCCAAAGGCATGCTTGAAAATGACCTGCTGGTCTTCGGAAAAGACCAACAGCTCTGAAACCGGTCTTTGATTCCATCAGGAATACACTTCATATCTCCGATGTGAATGGGAAGCCAACGGGCATAATTAATATGATCTAAAAAGAAAAACCAAGGTACTAGTTGTTCCATAACTTCAACATAAAGAGGGAAGTTTCTCTCACGGTGTGAACGCACAAATATCAAAATTTTTATTTCTAGTTCCAGAATAGGATTCCAGAACTCAAATGTAGGCTTTTGTCCAATCAGATCTCTCTTCCACTGAAAAAAAGCATCGTCATCATGCGGCCCAGGTAGATATTTGAATGATTCGTTCTGAAGCACTGCCAAGGAAAGAGCTGTTACTTGATGTGCATGTCTTGTTCTAGTAAGATGCGATGTCGTTAAGAAAGAATTTGCCGTTCTGGATGATGCAATTTTGGCTTCAGTAAGAAATTCTATCCATCCAGAATCCTCCAGAAGATCACCAACCATACTCCACATAGTCATTTCAATATGAAGCCCACCCATCATAACAACATACTTATATTCTCCATATATTTCTGGCCAACGCCACTGAACCTGCTTAGCTAAAACGAACAGTGGTTGATCGACAGCAATAACTGGAACCTGGCTCGAATTGCAACTTTTGGTAATATCTCTTACAATATCCATGCCGTGTTTTACCATGGTGATACTTGTAGTTTTTTCTTCGAACAAAGGTAGAAGGGATGTTATACCAGGTATAACAGTAACCTCAGTTTGACGAGAGGCATGATAAGCACCCCAAGCCACCACATCATAAGTTTCCAGTTTTACTTTCTGAAGAATGGGAATACTATTTTTGATCCATTCTAGTTCTTCTTTCATAGCCTTTTCATAATGGTCTTCCATATTATTACGCATGGGCATGTCTGGTAACTTTAGGCTTTCTGTATGACAAACCACAGCTGGAACAATACGGTAGCTATCTAGTAGTGTTGGCTTCGCGTGGCATTCAGCAAATGGAGTAATAATGTTAGGTCTGGATATGCCAGGGTTCATAATATTCGGAAACTGAAACATACTGATGCTGGTCCCATGAAAAGACCCTACAGAAGTTGTTGAAGAAGGGTTATTGGTCAATGTTGTCTAGAGCACCTACTGTAAATAGTTCCTTACGGAGTTGAGTAGGACACACTAAATCATCATCCTTGTAACGTTGACAGGCAGCTGTTGTGAGCAAGTCCTCTACTTCTAACACCCAGTCGTAGCTTACACTAATCCCACGTTCATTAAGTTGTGTTATCAATGCCTTGCTTCTTGAATGTGCATTGACATAGAGGCCTAAATATAATGGCAGAGGAGGTTCTTTAGATTTCGTGTGACGCATATGTTCTGTAGATGCAGGTGTCCTAATCTTGTTATTGAACACTATCAACTGGCATATTGTAAGACATGCTTTGCTAACTTTAATACTATCTTCTTTTATATTTGGCTCAAATAGCAGCATTTATACAAAATATTTTAGGTTTGCTGGTATTGATTGCTCTTGACCGTTCGACGTAAAAGAACCTGAGAATTTAGGGACGACTGCATTCGAAATTTCTCTTCACAGAAATTTGGAAACCCGAGCCATTGATAAAGCTTCGTGGTCAAAATCATGTGAAAGCATAGCATCTTTCAGTAGTTTTTTAGAGACCTTCATTGAAAACCAGAAGTACATTTTTACCATCAGATTGCTCTTGACAGTCACCAAGAAAGTGTTCAAGTAGCTTTTTCTTGAGTCTTGATTTGTTGACTATCTTCGGAAAACCCATAACCCTTAGCCGATTTTCATATAAAATATGTAAATCAGAAAGTTTGAAAATGTAATTGCCCTCTTCCACTGATGATTCTATATGCATAACAAGTTCCACAATCACCCGAGATTCTGCCTTTGTGTCAACATCACTATTATTTCTCCATACTTCTATGGCGATTTTTGTAAGTTGTTAAACATGTATTGTGATACTTTGCTTCTATAGCTATCAAATCTCCACCAGCTATGCGTGATAATAGTTCCGTATCTTCTAATTCGCAAGCCATGTTTCTTAAGAGTCTTGTCAAGCGTTAATGTTGAGCAATTATGCAGAACACCTTCATCTTCCATACAGAACATGCAAGTTTCGCTAATTTTTCTTTGATCGTTGACTGACGAGTGAAATTTCGACCATGTTCATTCGATTTCATTTTTACGTTTTTTTTTTTTTTTAGTCGCTCTTTTGTTCGGTCGAGTTTTGATTGACAAAACTTAAGTCTGCACTGTTTGTGCCACTTGGCACTGTTCTCCAATAAGGTATTGGTGTCACCACATTCTATAAACTCAACTGGCGAACAATTGAGTTGTTTAAACTGCGCTACAAGTTGTAAGAAGTCTTCATACCTTTTCTTTGCTTCTTCAGGCGATCCATGACCTGGAGACAAGTCTCCACCTTCATTACGGCAAATAATACACTTGTTCCAATCCATGATGGATGTCAGCTTTTTCTTTCATCGGGAATCTAAAACAAACAAATAAAGTTGCTTAAATGACCTTTCCAAAAAATATAGAATATTTGTTTTTTTTAAGTTGGAACTTATATCTTACACAATGTTTAGCGCTATGTGTTACAAAGGTTGGAAATTGTATCCATACAGAAATAATACCTTTCAATTTTTAATAATCGAAACAAAGATAAAAGTAGTCATTGGTTGTTACCATTAATATAGTATTAACAGATAACTATTTAAAATTTGTGTTATCAAGATGGCACACACAACTTATCAACAATTACATGAATGGTTCTAGAAAAAATATCGAAACTACACAACCTAATTTGGTCAGAAGTTTGAGCTCATTAAATTGTTAATACTTATTGTAGATTGCATTATAGTTAACCCTTTTTGTTGTCATGGTTGTTGTATTTTTCTATAAAAATAAAACATTTATGAAAAAATATAAAAGTTTGAACATTTGTTCCTCCCGAAATATTTAACCTACAAAGACGATAGTAGTCTCATATTGTAGAAAATTTAAATATTAATAAAATAGACGTTGGCATGTTTTGCCGTAAACCTAACAGTTTGAGCGATATTCAGCAATATTTTAACAAATTACAAATATTTGTGAAAAAAAAAAAGTTTGAAATTTTTTTTCTAGCAAACTATTCAACCTACAAAGACGTCCTTGAGCTCGAATTGTAGCTAATGTTATTACAAACAAAACAAACACCGTAGTGTTTTGCCATAAACCCAACGGTTTCGGTGATATTAAGCAATTTTTAGACCGATGACACAAACGTTGGGCCAAAACCTAAATGGCGTCGTATTTCAAGATGGCGAATCCAAAAATCGGGCACCACCCCATACTTTGGTAGTACCAAGTGTATATATGAACTGTACAAAATCTGGCGCTTTAATCCAGCAAGTCACGATTATTCCGCTAAGCCACCAAACTATACCATATTGCAGCATTGTATATCCGTAATAGAGACGTGTCACAAAGGAAGGAAACTGATGACTGGCAGTGTAAATTGTGTGATATTAGGCTACTGTCCACAATAGCTCCCTTTCTCAACAAGATGTATTTAAACAAAATAATGAAATAATGTCCGCTATGTGACTTCAACTTACACGTTTATTGTTAATCTCTTGAATTTCTTAACTTTATTTCCGTATTTCAGAAGATGAGTTTTATTAGTATAGAATAAACTTAATTATATCCAAATACCGTACAGTTATTTATCTAGCGACTTTTGTCTCCTCGCTCGGGTTTACTTTATAATTGTGTTTGAGTTGCAATGATAGGCATTTATTTTGCAAATTTGGAATCTGGAGTAACAGGATATGAAGAAATTATGCAATAGGAACTATGCATAATTTTTTCATCTCCAAAATATCTGCAAAATTTTATTTCGAATATGTAGATTAATTTACGTTCACTAAAAGCATTAAGCACTTTCACATACGGTACTGGATACTTGAAATTGTTACTACGAAATACAAAATTTAACTTAATATCTAATACCCTGTCCGTAAGTTTAAACAGGTGTCCCAACCACCAAACTTGATCAATATTTATACTGAACTGATATTGTATCCTCGTTTTTTAAGCATTTTCAATGTTGTTTACCTTTGTTTATTAGCTTGATAGGATGGAAAGAAAGAGCCCGAGTGGGTATCTCATTTTTGATTTATAATGCAAAGCAACAGTGCCGCCTCAGCCATACGTCATGAGCAACGCACGAACTCATTCAGATAAGTGTGTAAAATCGTGTACGGAGAGGAGACAGGGCATTAAAGAAATACAGCAATACGATTCATATAGGAGAACGCGGGACAAAGGAATTCACGTTGACCTACGCATACTCGAAGGTTCAAAACACTTTTCTATGAACGATCACACGTTAATAATAAATGGTGTTAAACCATTTAATCTATAATTAGACGGTGTTTAGTTTCTAGCTCGTGATAATATGGAAGATACATTGTCAATATGTACAGTACAATTGTAAAGACTTAGTTTTGAAGAAATTAATATCGCCAAACAAACCTTGCTATAGGCGGTTCGGGATAAAGTGAGAACTAGAAATAGACCTGTAAAATTTATATTTTCAACCAGTTCATATATTTCCGCGTGTAACGGCTAACGAAGGCAAATGTCTAACTTCTGTGGACACTTCACTTGATGTTTGCGCGCGTAAGATATATTGTGCAATCGGTAGCAACCGTTATAGTTTGATAAATAAAAGTTGATTAACTATTTAAAATTCAGGTATGTCGATTTTAGTTAATTTTACTTTAGTATTGTTGTATTTAAGTAAGAAAATACACGTGCCTTAGGAACGAATTTAAGTTATTTGACCTCACAATCTTGCATTCCTGAAATTTTTGCTGATAAAATATAAATAAAACCCTATTTACTGTAGCACAAATGTACGTGGAATTACAATAATCCAGTAATGTTGGCGTACTTCTACACCCTTATAACCATGTGCTTATAACGCTATGGCATGGCAGAAGTACAATTCAATGTACGCAAAATAAAAAAATGCCACTGTGAAATGTACTTACAACAATGATATGTTGAATATTAGTCACTTCATAGAAATCAAAAGTACGTTGAGAACAGAGTATTTTACATTCTTGACTGCGGCTCGCGTTCTCTTAGTGTAAAAATTTGTATTACTCCATACAAGCAAATTATGTGTTATTTCGTATTTTTATAAAGTATATAGTAATTTTAAAATTGTGTTATTGACAAACCTGAAGATATAACTAACGAAGTTTCTCACCCTGTAAAGATTTCAACACACGATCTTTGAGTTAGCAGCTCACGACCGTAACGAGGAAACCAAGCGTGAATTCGAGAATTGGAACCTTTTCAAAAATAAACTGGACGAAAATCTTAAATTACTGTTTCCGACATTAGCTGATACTATTTTAACACATTGTTCACCAATTTAAGAGAGGAAAATTTTTCTTCTTTCTTGCTACGAGTATTTTGCTGAGTTGCACAATTAATAAATAGCACGCCGTAGTAATAATGCAGCAATCAAACCTATTATACCAAGTCAACCGGCATACTGGAAAACTAGATTTAAAATAAGTTTACACGGAATAAATTATAATTATAAATTTACACAAACTTCATAAACGAGTATCCAATTGTGACTTCATAACATTTTTTGAGTGTTTAGTCATGTCTAAATCACATTACATTAAAGTTTCCATATTTAACCAGCAGTTAATATTTGTATAGTGATTTCTTTACAAAAGGCAAAAGGAGTTTATAAAACATTATGTATATTATTTACTTAAACTGAGACTATCATTGACATTCTTGTAAACAAAGTTTCTTCTCGTCAAAAGCATTTTTTTTAATTGCAGCAATTTAAAATAAGGGACAGCAGAAAAAAATTTGCGCGTTATACTAAGTTACATAGAGTCATTGTTTAGCGGAAATAATTTTGTGATGAGTCTAGTGAAAATCGGGATAATAAGGTTAGGGTTTATAAATACGATGACTGGCTTTGCACATATTGCACATATGTACTGTAAGTGTACAGAGCCTACGCTAACGTGAATTGGTTCATACGAATACTGCACCGTACTGAAACATATAATTTGGAAGTCGACATAAAGTTTAAATAATATATTATCTTACGATGTTCGTCAGAGATAGTAAAACTATTAGTCCTACATCTTACAATTTAAAATAATTTTAAAGCTTTTGCTGGATTCGTTAGAAGTTCTGAGAAACAGTACTGTACATGTTTTTAATAAACTATTTAGTTCACATACGAAATTTCATGGTTAATTTTTCGTAATAATTAAATGTTAACGCAATATGTTAGTGTAAACGTAGAAATATTTTGCCAATTCAAATTTCCATTTTTAGAATGACATCAAGGTATTAATAAAAAAAAAACAGTTCGGTAATAATACGTTTGATTACCAGTAGTATTATTAAATGTCAGTGTTTTCGTACACGTATATTTACAATTGAAATTTTACATCAAATTTCTAATAAGTACATCTATACATATTTTTAAATCAAATATATGTAAGCATTTTCGGATTTGTAGGGACTTTTGTTTAAAAGTATACTTACTGCCATTGCTTTTCATAAATACACGTACAAAAATGTAGAGTTACCAAACATTTGTATGTCTAAATTTGTATTTTTCTGCAGTTTTTTTTAGTAGTTTTGTTAAATTTGTCTCTTATCAACAAATCATTATAGAGTAGAGGCTGTTTTAGAGTCCGCCTGTAATATATGAACAAAGATACCCGTGGCAAAATATTTATTTTGAATAACACGTACGTAAGCCTGGAATGGGGTCTAGGCGTACAGCACTTGTGAATTGATACATACATTAAAAATATTAATGTAAATGTTTAATAAATCAAGCCGTGCTAAGCTTATCGTTGCAATAATACCACATTCCCACGTTTTTTAAGGTAGTAGTTTCAACTCTGCTACAAACGTACACAATTTATTATATAAACAATTTCAATCCGAAAATGATTTATATAGCAAAGTAATGTGTATTAGAAATATTTTGGAGAAAAATTTTTGATAAGAACTACAAACTTTATGATGTGTATACATTATCTCCTAACATTCCATATCCAGAGTTATTTCAACTTCCATCAAACACAGACATTGACAAACACACTGGCTGTACAGAGCTGCTGAGTTAAGGCCCTCACTGCGTACAGTACCGGCAATACACTCGCTACCTAAGAAACCCGTCTGTCAAGGTGTACACTGCGATTACACAGAATGAATCAACACGAGGATTATGTCGTGCAATACAGGCAATACGGGATTCCAGATCACATCACTAAAGCAACGCCTTCATTCTTTTATGATTGAGCAATCTTCAACAGTTGCGTTAATCAAGATACCAGCGGAACCTGCGAATATGCGCCAACGATATCGTTTAGCCTGTAGAGAAACAAGGACATCACTTCCCTGGTACACAAAGCTGTTTTTCAGTGTTCACGCAGATCTTGTGTATAAGTGACACATTATGCGACCATTGCTTTTGTAAATACTTAATATGAGGAACATAAATTTCAGTTGGCAAAAGTTTCCAATTACACCGCTGTATTTAAAATCCTAGTATTAAAAACAATATTTAATGGCGTCAGCACAAAGAGAAATACATAATAAATTATTTACACACATATGAACTGCAATTGGAAATTCAGGAAATTTAAAGACTTAAAAAAATCGGAAGGTTTTTGTTTGCGATTCTGAGACACAAGGCAAAACATGTTAAGCATGAAATGATTTGTATAACTCAACACATTAAAAACAATTGTCATTTGAAACAAAAAGGTCAGGTATTTGTGACGTATCTAAGTTTAGCTGAAGTAGAGAGTATTAATTTCTCGGCAAATCGAGATAGGCATATAACTGATACAAATATTTTGTAGTAAGTTCTATGTTCAGGCAATATCGCAAAAAGTAATCTTAAAAGTTTGTTGTTCGGTTATAGAAACGTGTTCAGCTGTTCAGTAGACGAGCAGAATAAATAAGAATATTAGCAACGTCGTAAAGGCTACTCAAGAAGAAAAAATGGGTATTAACAGAAAGTTACCAGGTGGTTTTACTGTTGAGATACCTGGCAGAGAATCAGAAAACAAGCGGCAGGAAAAAGAAAGAAACATGCGTCTTCATTTGGTCTCTGCTGTCTGTCTGCGGAGCGAATTCGATTAGTAGGAGATTGCTTTCCACGACTCCGTAAATTAAACGGCAGGAAAGAAGAGACAGATTCATTTGTAGAAGCTCCATCTCAAGCAATATTACCGCCCTCATACATCATACGAACAACCATTATTTCGCGTATTATTAAACTTTATTTCACAATTCTAATTTTTTAAATTCCTAAGTATTTTTCCTTTCCTTTTGACTGAACTTACGATAAACCCTAAATAATAATACAACATAAAATTGTGTTGCGGGCACTTTACAGTTTATGTTTATTATAACGTAAACGTATGAGATTGTCATTGGACATTGTGTTAGTACACAACCGAAATTCTTTTTGTGAGTCGATTTTGTTGTCAGTCACAGTGGCTGAAATATTTGTGATACAGCCCGTAGAGAACTGCCGTTAAGGTTCTTAAAGTTAAACTGGATATATAGCCTACTCGTCTAGTGTTATTTATAACGACTACTGATATTTTCCTCACACTTTCTGCAATCTCTCTCTAAAAAGGCATGGGACAAAAGTGCTTAGCAGGTTAAAAAAATTATATATAAATTTGGATTACAAAATAGACAAATTCAAACGAAATTTCCACTTAAGTTAATAGGTTGTCAGTGCGGAACAACCCTTGAGCACAATAGTTTCAATAGTAATAACTTACACAGTTACATAATACAATTCCTCCATATCTAAGGGAAATAATTTATTCACAAAAAATGGCTTAAGCATTTATCCATCACATTCCTTTCACGTTCATATAGGGTGGAGTATATGCCTCCAGAACGTTATATTATAAACTTGATTCAACTTTTTAAAATTGTTAATTTAAGTTTCACGCACTGTTGTCATTCTTCATATTTAAAAATTAATTAGTTATGTTGTCACACTTTCTAAGCTGGCTTAAGTAGGACGATTGTCATTACGAGTTTAACTTCTGAATAACGTTTCTGAAAAATAATTTAAGGGTTTAGAAAGCATTGATTATTTTAGGTTCACTTATTTACGGTTAAGCATTTTTCATGTATAAAAAACCGGTAATAAATTAGTCCCGGTGCATGGAGTACCTTTTTGTATTTTACTAGCAGTCCCCCGCGGCTTTGCTCGCGAGTATTATTCGTAACTGGTAATATTTACTTTAATTGAAGAACCTCTTTGTACACAAGATTGGTACTTCAGTCATCAAGTGTTAGAATGTCGAAGCGGCTAGTTGAACTAATTCTTCAGCAGGATAAGTAGCTATAGCTGTCCACGCGAAAAGCAGTATTAAATTTGTCTCTGCCACTAACAGCGACTTCGCCTGGGCCTTATTTATAGCCCTGCCTATTTGACGTTCTGGGGTAGTTACAGACATCTAAGGTAAGAGGTTAATCGAATGAAAAAACATTTGATTTACCCTGTGCACAACCATTGGTGACGGTGCCCTCAATTATATATTTTCAAAATATTCACTTTAACTTTATTGCCATTACAAAGTTTCAGTGGGTAAAGGTTTCGCGGAAACGTATTTGGTGCCCCAAACTTGAGATTTGGGAGATGATACATCGTCTGTTTACTGCCAAAAGTGACCCAGTCGATATGAGATAAAATGATAAAAATACTAGGAACAATGTATATGTTGTTCACGAACAATTGCCCGAGTTTCAAGTCTATTCGTCGTTTCCTACTGTTGTGTCACAGTATAGTAACTTACCACATTTTTGTTAATTTCTACAATTTGGTAGTGTTTTAATTAAAACAAAATAACATTTATGACTTAATCACTTTTGACAATATACCGACAATATGTCAGCCGATGTTGTAGAGGAACCGAAGTGGAATGCGAACTGCAATTTTACCCCTTTTAAACGACTACATGTAAATTGCACTAATTCGATCTGCCTTGTAGTTTTTGAGTGTGAGAATTGAACATTCGCAAGTAGCTTTTAACGGAATTCGAGCCTGGAACCTCCCGGATTATAGACCTGAGTAACAAACAACTGCATCACGTAAGTGTTGAAATAATTCATGAAAATAAAATTTAATTAAAAAAAATATATTTTTATCCTGGGCTTATAGAGGTTGTACAACACCACGTCTCGATAGGTTACTGTAGACTGAAACTCCTGTGTAGGTAATTTCTCGCTGCTCGTTCCCGCTTTTTGGATCGTCTGTCTTGAATGTTGATCAACTTAGTTTTATTCTTAATAATCACGTTATCTTATAAAGTAAAAAAAAATTGCATATAATTATTTAAATACATACGTAAGCATCACTCTGACGCGAACAACACCTCAATATCGCTACTGGTTAGATAGATATCGTGGGTTGATGGAAAACAAATTTTGTGCTTTTTCACACTTTTGGGTGTCGAATTTCGAAATATATTACATTCACGTCTTAGACATTTGTATAAGTATCCAACTGAAGTGTAAATCACATCGCTAGCCCGCTCAGTCGAATCAAAATCGATCAATCACTAAAAAAACACATATCACCCCTGCACAGTACTGAGAAATCGAATTTCGAAAAATCTTAAAACGCTTTTGCGAACATTTCTGTAACCATCATCCTGAAGCAAAAATTAATTGTATATCTCGACGGGTTCGATAGATATCGAAGATTTATCTAAAACACATTCAAAGTCTTTCACCACGTACGATAGTTAATTTCGAAAAACCCTTGAATCACGTTTTAGAATACTTTATTGGTATCTCGTGGACGTGAAAAACACAACATTATCCCGCTGGATTCAAGATATATCGACGATTAATTGAAAACACTTTTCACCACTTTTCACCCCTTTTCACCTCCTTAGGTGGCAAATTTAAAAAATTCCTGAAATTACTTTGCAGGTATTTGAACAAGCATCAATCTTAAACAAAAATCACGTCGCTATATAAAAATCTACCGGATCGATATATATCGATTGTGAATCGAAAATACATCTTACCCCTTTTTTTAACCGGTTTAGGGCCGAATCCGGAAAATATATTTTAATGGTACTTGGGATAATTACAAATGCATCCATTTAAAGCAAAGAGCACTTCGATATCTCGATTGGTTCGATAGATATGGAGGGATAATCGAAAACACATTTCACGTATTTTTCACCCCCGTAATTAAAGAATTTCGAAACGTCTTGGAGTCCTGTCATAGAGATTTGTATACGTAATAAACAAAGTAAAAATCACGACGATAGCCAATTGTGTTTTAAAGATATAGACGATTCATAAAAAACACATTTTGCCACTTTTTACTGCTTGGGGGTCGAGTTTCAAAAAATCCTAAAACTACTTTTTGGTCATTTACGTAAGCAACATTTTGAAGTGAATACCAGCTCTTTATACCGAAACATTCGATAGATATCTGTAGTTAATCGGAAACACATTTATGGTCTTTTCACCCCCTTAAATATTGAATTTCGAAAAATCCTTAAATTGGCAAATATGAATTTAAGAGTGTCCTATTAAAGTAAAAATCACGATGACAGGCCTTCGGGTTCGAGCTCTATCGACGTTTCTTCGGAAACACATTTCACCCCTTTTCACCCCCTTAGAGGTCGAATTTCGAAAAATCCCTTCTTAGTGCTCACCTACGACCTGAGTGGAACCCCCACAAAAAATTTCACGATTCTAGGTCCAATGGTTTGGGCTGCAGTTTGATATGTCAGTCAATCAGTCAGTCAGCTTTCATTTATATATATATTACTACAATATAAGTTGCAACTTACCAAGAAATAAGGTACGTACGCGTTGCAGGTAAACATTTCGGTCAGTGGGCAAAATCGGGATTTGCGGCAACATATCTTCCTTTTTTAAAAAACAGCAATGAAACCTATGTTTCCATTACAATTTGAAATACGCAGGTCATATGCACATACAAAGTTTGGTTTTACACAGTTCTCAAAATCGAATCAGGTAGGTGATGGCCTCCTCCTTTCTAATTGTCAATACACTCAGTACGCCGATTTCCGGCGTTTCTCATGACATTTACTAGCATAGCAGCGGGTATATTGACGATTTATGCCCAGATGTTGGCCTTCAGGATGTGTAGGATCCTTGCACAGTACATAAACGTTGGATTTAAACTAACCTACCTACAAAGTCAAAGGGGTCAAATTGGGGGAGCGAGATGACCAATCCAAATCGCCACTTATTGAAATGAGGCGCTCCGAGAAGTATTCCCTCACAACAGCCATCGATGCCCCTGAAGTGTAGGCCGTTGCTCCTTCTTGTTGGAACCAAATGTTTCCTAAGTTTAACTTAGCAAGCCGTTGGAAAAGCACGCCTCGACGGCAAACGTATGCTCCTCACTGTTGGCGACAGACCGTGGTGGGGAGCAAAACTTTACACCCACACCTCTCGAATGAAATCATTCCCGTTCCCTAAGGCCGCGGCTACACTGAAGGTCTTAAACCTGTTCAGTTAAATACGTTCGGCAGCCATGCTTAATCGTGTTTGAAGCTAAATATGTTTGCGAGGTTACACGACTAAATAGAATAAACTCAATGAACTTCATAACCTCAACAAACGTGGAACCTGAAATGTACTTACATTTAATTATCATCACATCTACACTCAACATTAATGACTTTTTATTATTATACTGCATCCAACTGCAGTGCTGTTGCTGTATGTAATATGGATACAATTATTTTACACCTAAATGTTAATATTATTTAACGAGTCAAAATGTCGGACCAAAAAGCAGCCATGTTTGCGCCACAGATCGTTACTTCACGCAGCCAGTAGGAGAGAAGCATTGAAGATATGTCGTTCGAAACTACATATGAGACCAGTTTACTTTGAACGAGAAGAGACTGCGATCTGAAGTCGTTCGTAGCTCATGTAACCGCTCCATAAAATTGAACACGTTTACGTGAAAAAATTCTGCATCCAGTGTAACCGCGGCATGAGACATCTACAGCCTAAATGGCGCAAATTTGAAATAAGAAAGTTATGTTGCTGCATCCTGTAATTCGACAATGCAAATATTTAAACTACTTCCTCCTTTTCACATGTCGTATAGTTGCAATTAAGTTTTAACTTAGATGTTACCAACAATTGCAGTTTCGTTGCAGACATGAAAACCTGCAACTAGAATTTTTCACATTATAACGTGATAAAAAAAAAAAACTATAACTACAAGATGTATTCGTGTTTATTTGGAATAAAAGGATATATTTACGCGGCAGTTTTTGATACCAACGCAACTAAGAGAGGTAATGTTATAAATCGTTCGTCGGTGAGTATGAAGAAAATAGTTGACCAGCGAATGAGTCATTTTGCTGACCTGTGTGCGTAAGATAGCTTTTAACATTTCCAATCGCGATTTATATGGTGATAAGAACGACGTATCACACGCATGCTGATTTTTTTTAAGGTTTTTCTCATCGGAATATATTAAAATACTAAACTGAATATTCAACTGCAGGCCAATTAGCAATTTGTTGTAAAACAATTTTTGTCAATTACCAGCAAATTTCAATTCGTCTAAACGTTATCTTTAACTACCTTTCCTTTGTAAACTTATTAACTCATGGCAATTGACATACGTATGTCGTAAATAATATCACCTGATTAAATTCTTTCCCTGGTTGGAAGAATAATAGGTTGTTACATGTTATACTTAGGTCCTAGATATATAATACGCGATGTTTGTTTAAGTAAGGCTAACAAAGAATATTAATAGTCCCTTTTCATGCACATAAAATTTTCTTTTTATTTTTTTGGTCGCTGGATGAACCTTTTCTGATTTATTAAATTTTTAGCTTTTTTTATTTTCAGTAATTTTATTTCTTAACGAGAAAATCAGGTGCAATTTTTCAACGTAAAGAATGTCGTGATGCCATCAAGAATCAGGATAGTTACTATTATCAGCTTTGACCTGACAAACCTTAAAACTTGGCAGTTAATAAACTTTTTTGTTTATACTTCAGTAGACGCACGATAAGTGGACTGCTTTTACATTGCGTAAGTTGAATAATGTTTATTAACAGGTTGGGCGCTGTGTGTGTATAAAATCGGACTTACTTTAATTTTTGTTGAATCTGTATAAGCCACCACATCAGACACGTTACCAGTCAATGCATTCTTTACAGTGTTCAGCAGTTTTGACAGAAGTACTGCCCCACACTGTTCTAAACGTGGAATGGATATTTGTTTTATAAATACACGTGAAAACATAGTAGATTACAAGATCCCCATAGAGAAAGCATTGGTGAGCAGTCGTTTGTCATTCGAAAGCCATTTATAGATACGGCCCTAACTCATAGGAATTAGTTGACAGTAAAGATTTTTGAATTTTTAAAACATAATTCGATTTTAATTTACCGCCATAAAACCGTACGGGAATTTTCTTCTTGCTATACTTCCCTGGCAGAGTTTCATAACATTATAATATCAGAGAAAACTGCGTATTATTCCTAGATGCTATGTTATTGCACTTGAATGTCTGTATTGTAAGCTTGTTGAATGTACATTCCGCTGCAACCAGGAAACAAAATAAAAAGTCACGTAGTTGATAACATTTGTTTCTGACTCAGGTGGCTCCCTATACACACTGCGTTTGTAAAATCGGTAGAACATTAAGCGTTCTGTTGACCTGCGTATGTAAGGTAGTATTGCCTCTACGCGCAGGCGTTCAATTCACGCACGACTCTGTACTATTATCATTTTTCACATGAATCTTCAGGCGGTGACCATATTACGTTGATTGTGAGAACTATGATTTAAAGTATAATGCATACTTCTATCTGTTTTTGTAGTATGGCTGGATTTTTCCCACATACGACAGTCTTAAAAAGAATTAGTTTTCGTTGGGCTTTTAATCTATTTGGAACAACGTACTTTGTTTTTGAACAAGAATTTGTATGTCTCCTAAATAAAATTGATAAAAATAAATAAGCAGAAGTAGTTAACCCACACAGATGTAGAAATTCGTCAAACATATCTCTACATAAAATGAAGTGTCCCATTGCCTCATCAACGCACAGCCTAAACAGGGAGCATCCCCCTTACGGCGGCGGCGTAGGCACTTACTAAAAAGTTTTTTCCTTTCGAAATTCAACCCTTGAAGAGGTGAATGAGATGAAATGAGGACATAAACACACAAACACACACACTCACACACCTACACACTCGTCAACACAAAAACACACACATATATATATGTATATGTAAACCTGTAGAGGTAACGAGGTGATTTGTGATTTTTGGTCCAAAATTCATTTTCACAAATACTCTTTATTAGATTTAAATTTTATTTTATTTTTTTCGAAATTCTTCTATTAAAGTGCTGGAAAGACGTAAAACGTATTTTCAATTAATCCTCGCTATCTTTTAAATACGATGATATATGCAAGTGTATTTTTCTATAGAATTATGCTTACGTAAATACTTTGAAAGTACTTCCAGGATTTTGGACATTCAACTTTTAAGAGGGTTAAAAATATGTGATTTCAATTAATCATTAATATCTCTCAAACGCGTTTATACATAAGAACAAATTTTGCCTCAGTATGATGATTACTTTAATACCTAAAAAGGTATTTCCAAGGCTTTTTGGAATTGGAAAATATGGAAGTGGAAAGTTTTCTTTTCAATAAATCCTCAATATCTCTTAAATAATTATAAAAATATATTATATTTGTGCTTGTTACTTACGTCGCACTGTTCAAATATTAGAGGTATCTGGCCAACTTTATTTTTAAATTTGTAGTTAACGTTTGATAAAATTTTAAAAGAACAGAATGAAATGGCGCAATGGTAACATTCTTGTCGGGAAGACGCGCATTCAACTCCTGGGTCCAGCGATCCTACTTTCGTTTGTTCTAACATTCCAGGCGAATGTGAAATAGCTCTTCAAATAATATAATGGTATATCCCTTCCCAAGTTCCTTTGCGCTGTCTAATATTTTGTAGACAGCCGTTTCTATAACTACGTCGGTATTAACGAGACATTAAACTCACAAAACAAAAACATGCGTAGCCGCGATGGATCACTGCTAGTGCCTACATACAAACATTTTTATTTAAGTGATTGTAAACGCTATACACATGAAAGTGACTTGATGTCTAAAAAATCAATTGTTTCAAGTTGAATTTACTTCTACATAACGAGAGGTTGCCGTGCTTACAAACATATTCACTTTCTCCCTGTTTCTATAAATTTAACTGTAAAAAAGAAACAAGGAACAAACATACCTTGTTTTCGTTTAAGATTCTGTTCATTACTTGAGTTTTTAATGGTCTTTAATGATATCAATCGACTTGCAAATTAAATAATTAGTAAATGGAAACAAACTCAATTTGTTACTGACTGACACACATAACAACTTTTTCCTTACTTGTTTCACGTTGCCATCCAAACAAGTCACATTTGTTCGCCCGCTATTCCCCTCGAATTAGTTACGTGTTTATGATCTGCCGGGCGTTTGAAGCTTGCAAAGTTCGTCTCTTATACGTTGAAGGAGATTTACACGGTACAATATTCATCACTAGCCTGTGCAAGGTCCGTTATGCCAGGTATTTATATCTGCCGCTATGGAAACCGTTAACATTTGTTGACTAACTTAGCGGTTTTCAAACTAGGTTTACAAATTGGACCTGTCCTATTACTGGTTTTTGTAGCTGACCAATCATATTGCGGCGTTAGAGCAAAGAACGCTCCACGCGACAACTACCTGAAACAGAAGTAAGTTCTTGAAATATATCTTTAATAAGTATTTTTAATACAAGGTACAGTAACAAAATGCTTTCTCCTGAAGGCATGAAGACTCGCATAACAACAATGGCGGATGTGACTCATAAGACCCTTAAGGATGTTCAAGGCGATAAAATCGTAATGTTATATTTACATGAAATTGTTTTAGTTTTGTAGACGATACTTGTGAGTACAAAGCAATTTAAGCTCTCATTGTTTTCTCATAATGGCGCGTCTAAGTCAAAATTTGCTTGTACTGCTGCCATGCAAATAGTGAAAACCAACTGACCTAATTAAATGTAATAATTCACTGTGATCTTACGTCTCACGAGCTATGCAATGAAACAATTTAAAACCCACAACGCAATGTTTCGAATTTTTTGAATAATCTCAAAAATACAGGGAAAAAATCGCAATATCAAAATTTTTTTTAGGTATGAAAATAGTTCACGGAATATTTTTGTAATGTTTTATTACGTAGCCCACAGCATGTTATTTCACTGTTTAATATTTCACTTGGGTAAATCAACTGGTTTTCACTAATTTCATGGCAGTGTAACAAGCAAATTTTGACTTTGACACACCATTATGATAAAACTATGCGAGCGTTAGAGAAAATTGTACTAACAAGTATCGTCTACAAAACTAACACTATTTCACATAAATGCAAAATTACGATTTTATCACACTTGAATACCCTTAAGTAATCGTCACGAGGAGTAACCTGTCTGTCAGGCTTCCCAGGATATTACCTGATGTTCATGTCGCCATCATAACGTAAAATTACGTTCACAGAGTTAGAAATAGTTCGAACGACTTTAAAATAAGATTTAATTCCAGTGACGTATGTACCTTTAAATATTGTATTGTTGATCTCTAAACGTAAAACGTCACAATACACAAAAATAGTTCAAACAAATAAAGTTGGTCACAGTAGTGTATATATAATTCAACTCAATACTTTCGTTTCAAGTAACCCGGGTTCGATAACTGGCTCGGCCATCCTGGTTTGAGTTTTTCGTCATCACTCTTAAAAGTTTGCCGTGGCCGAGTCCTTCCTTCCTCGTTCCAGTGGTCCCATCTCTATTGACTCTAGCAACTTTATACTACTGCCACATGCCTCTACATTTTTATAGTTCTTATAGTAGAATCTGACGTCTCCAGTTCATTTTAGTATAAAAACTGCCGACTGACATCACGCCAAACTTGTGAAACATAATTACGTATAGCCTGTAAAGTACTACCAAAACTGCCAACATTTGCTGAAGTTACTTGAAATAAGTTTAGTGGTTAGTGCATAAAAAATTAATATTTGGCGTTATTAGGAGCAATAAGTTTACAACAACGCAGTAGATTTTTATTTTTTATGTATGTATATATATATATATATATATATATATATATATATATATATATATATATATATATATATACATGATCTTTGAAAGAACTGTGCAATGGGAGTGCATGACTAGATTCAGTTTCTTGGACGTACTCCATTGCAAATTGAATGACTGTCAAAGAAAACTAAACAAATAAATGAAAACCATAAAATAAGCAGAGTATGCTTTAGTCAGGAATATATATACACAACATGAAATTCCAAAATGGAATCGGGTCAAGTAAAAAACAAGGAACAAACAGATAATAAATGAAAAAATAACGAATAAAATAAAAACCAAGTAACATGCGACACAACGATGAGACGAAACAACAAACACAGTAGATATCAGACACGAACAGAAAAATAACAGAAGAACACAACAAATAGACGAGACAAAACGCAACAGATATCAGACATACACAGAAAAGACAAACGACACAATGAAGAGACGAAACAAAACACAGGAGTTTTCCAGACAGACAGTGTTACGATGTTTCGGGAACTGGGATCTGTTCCCGTCATCAGGTAGACACACAGGGTTCAGGAATACGAGTGCGACTTATCTCATACATATATATATATATATTTATATATATATATATATATATATATATATATATATATATATATATATATATATATATGTGTGTGTGTGTGTGTTTTGCTTTTCGTTAACTTCATTTTGAATGTTCATTAAATTATAAACAACTAAAGAATTACAAAGAAAGAATTACAAATCAGTAAACACTTAATATTTTTTTATATTTTCCTGTAGGCTGGAAGTAAACACATACGATACGAATTTATATATATACATATATATATATATATATATATATATATATATATATATATATAGAGAGAGAACTTATATTAAAATAATATAACTAATACTTTAGGAAGTTTAGAAAGGTAATCGGTTGCACGTGCATTGCCGCAATGCAGGTGCAGGCCTATCGGAAATGATACCTTCAAGAAACGGGACTGTACAAACGTAAGGGTTAGTAAGTCTCAAGGCGGAGGTGTACCATCTTTCAACACCTGCCTAATGCACGGCCGTACCTGCGGGAACGCCTGAGCTTCTGACCAAGGTTAAAAGCGTAAATATCGTAGGAACTTCTGTTTAGTGAGAGTTGAGAAGCTAGCTGCCGACTTCCCAGCTATGAAATTACAGGTCCGAAGCTCGAAGTCCCACATTTAAAATGAAAATACAGCTCGCGAGGCGATGAAGCGTTTGATGCTGGCACTAGTACCGTCAACAAGTAGGCGGGAGTCACATCGGGCACCGGAATTACCGAGCGTGCGCGGCGTGTTCTCGTACGAGGGTTGGTAATGACGACCCGGGGAAGACATAACCTGTACTTGGGCGCAAGTACCGAGGCTGGGTGCAGCTGGTGGGCGGACGTGCAGCGATACGACACGAGAGCTAGGTAATGACAGGAGGAGACAGGTGCGTCATTGCAGGCGTCGCCGAGCTCACCTGCCCCGGTGAAAGTATACGCCGCGGCGCTGAGTCCACATTAGCATACACTCGTTACATTCTCTCCGTATTGAAGTGCGCCTGTGACTGCACGTGTTGGCTTCACTTCTCCCTCTCAGCCCGTACAGCATACGTACGCGTTGGCACTTTGTAACTAAGCAATACGTAGAATGCAGGCGTGGTATTGAGGCAAAATTTTACGTCCCGGGCACAGCGAGGTCAGAAACGGTGAAACATAACTTATCAAGGTGACAGGAATTAGGAAAGGGACCGGCCATGGCCTTTGTTACGGCTCGGTTTCAGCCACCATATTGAAATTTATTACTTTTCATTTTTTTGGAATTCTGAGAAGAAAATTGTTAAATATACGATTGTACCTCAAATTCTGTTTACATTTCGCTACAGTACAGACCTTGCGATTTAGCTGTTAACTTATAATAACGCCGCAATTTGTCGGGTAAATTATGAATATAAAACAAATTTACCACACAAATTGTGGCGTAATTATAAGTTAACAACTGAATCGCAAGGTCTGTTCTGTAGCGAAATGTAAATGGAATTCTAGGTATAATCACATATTTAACATTTTTCTTCTGAAAATTCCAAAAAAGCAAAAAATAATAAAATTCAATATGGCGACAGAAACCGAGCCTTAACAAACTATTACAGCGTCTGCCTGGAGCGAGCCGAGATTTGAACCCGGGTCCTCGAGATTGCGAGGCTAACGTGTTACCCTTGCTCCGCCTCGCTCAGTGTGGACGTCGTGCTGCAGTGGCGTATGCCAATAATATATCATTTCATTACTCAGTTGCTTTACGGGAACAACTAACGCAATTAGCAGGAAAAAAAAATACGCAAAGAAAATTTGTCGTATACGTAAGTTACAAATCGTACAACAAAATAAAACAATTATTTATCCACGTTTGCTCACGCACCGTACACCCACTACAAACACCATGCGAAGTTACTGGTGATAAGTGGGAGTTGTATAGTAAATAGTTCGTCATTCTACGTAACCATCTAACACGAACACACTCGCCATGTTATTCGACATTCACCCCGCCCTCCAATTCCGACCACTAGGCTCAGCGGTTACAGCTCCTGGCTGTTGAACCAAGGGTCCTGGGTTAGATTCCTGGCCGGGGAGGTCACTAGTTAGAGATTCATCTCTGGGTTCAGGAATAGATGTTGTGTTGTCCGCTCATCCCCATATTGCGGAAGGCAGTGGCGAACAACCCCAGAATAGCATTGCTTGGTCGACCTCGGAGAACGTCGGGGTTTTCAACACTCGCCTCCCCCCTTCTCCTTTTTCCAAATCTGTCTTCGGCCAGAACATCAATCATTATCATCATCACCCTCCCCTGAAAAAATTATGAAATGTAAAGTATTCTGTTAAGAAGAAAAACACGAAAAACAGTCAATAATTTTACATCAATAACTCTGTTTTAACGCGAGACGGCGGATGTTTGCTGCGAGTTATACACTTAAGGCCATTCCAGATACACGTCTTAAAGTTTAGGTTGGATGAACGAATAAGATGAATTTTCCTCTCTCGCTAATCTAATCGGTGTTGGCACGTGTGCCATGTTTGCCTAGCAGAAGATCCTAACCATATATGATGAATTAAGCACTCAAATGTATGTCAAAGTGTATATTCACATGAAGCGCACAGTCACAGAAGTCTGCCGACGCGTGGAGGGTAACCATTCGTCATTCACTCAGAAGAATTAGGGAGCATAACCAGCCATGCAGGACCCAATGATTCCTGAGATTTTATCCAATTACCGACGCACAGTAGATTTCTTAAGACCGATTTTTCACGATGTTTCGAGAACTGACATCTGCTTCCGTCGTTAGGTGAACTGTGTTCTTTTGTGTCTTCATCGTTGTGTCGTCTAGTCAGTTGTCTGTGACGTCGTCGTTGTTATCCTGTCTTGTGGCCAACATTGTCTTCTTCTCAGTACTATCTGTGCTGCCATAATTGTGTTTTTATTTTTCTTTATTTGGTGTTGACTAATTCCTATTGAAATCGTCCATGTTCTGATGAGTTGGTTAAATGACGTGTTGAAGACAGCCAAACTAGGCTTGTTTTCTATTTTACCGTTTTATGTTTGTTTTTTATAAGTCTCAGATTTCTGGGACGGCATAATATTGCAATGGCGTTTGTGCATGACAGTAGAGCACGTTAATCTGAGGTCGCGACACACAAGTAAACGAGAGCTAGTAGGACCTGCACAATTGTTGTCGTTCGTTATGCTAGGTTTCTCTACAATAGAGCTGTATCGTTACACAATAGAGTTGTAAACCAGTTTTTCTAAGAGGATTTTGCCTAGCTAAATATCGTAACCATCACAATTATCAAATGTATGGGAATTTCTTTGTTGTTTACAGTTCTTGAGTTGTAGCATACGTAATTTGTGTATTAAATTAAAAACATATAATACATACAGGCATTGTTTCAATTCGTTGTGATGGGGGGAGGGGGGGGGACGGTGGCCGAGAGGTCAGACCCCCCTCCTCCCACCTAGGATATCCGGGGTCGGTTCCCGGCGGGGTCGGTCCCCGGATTTTCGCATGTGGGAATCGTGCCGGACGATGCCGCTGGTCGGCGGGTTTTCTTGGGGATCTCCCGTTTCCTCCGCCCTTCATTCCGGTGCTGCTCCATACTCACCTCATGTCACCCCTAACCAGCGCTAAAGACCTCGATGTTAAGCGCTGACCAAATTCTCTCACTCACTCACTCACTCGTTGCGTCCTTCGCAAGATAATAAGCTCTTGTCCCCTGTACGGTGCATCTCTGGATTCGGTCATCATTGTTGGTTTGTATCTATCTTATTATCCGATAAATTCGCAATGGTATTTTATTTAAAGAAAACAAAGACCGGCTTCCGGCGAGTTTAAATACAGGAACGCATTCGTTGATGTAAATTCTTAAGTACGTGTACAAAGAATATTGATAATAACACCATCCGCTTTGTTAGAAATTCAAACTAATAAGGCCATAAAATAAATTAATATCTACACGTGTTTAATTTTATTCGATGTTGGTTCGAAAACACCGATTTGAAAATTTAGGATGGATTGATCAAGCACTGCTTTAGCTGCAACGATAGATTGCTAGGTACAAATTGCTAAGTTGCGATTATGTTAACTAATGAAGATACGGTACATCTACAGAGAATATCCACAATCGTCTGTGCGGCGCTGCGAGACAAAACGAACACGCATGTAATATTGCCTACGTCTGGGCTCTATCGTTGCGCTCAAGCTCCATGTGAGTTTGCGCGAAAACGATGGGTTCTAGGCAATTGTTACAAGATGGCACTTTTTGTTACATAAGTCACATTTCTCAATAATTAACCTCAGAATGTGTAAAATATCCGGACGGTACAAACAGTGAACGCATTTTAAAGGTGACCATTCTTTATATTTTTATAAATGTGGACGTTATCAATCAGCGTATGCCGTTGGGTTGACAGTGCCATTAACATAAAAAAAAATATTCTAAGTATTGTAAGTTTACGTCGATCATTTTCCAATTTATGATAAAATTAAAGTTATCAAATTTGACTTTCAGGAGCTCTTTACCTTCATAATACTAATGTTATGTACAAAGTGGCTTGTATAAATTTTTTTTTGTCGCAAAAACATCTGATGCAGTTTGTCAGTGTTTTTTGTGAACACCCTATGCATTCTTGTCTTTAATAACAGAAAATCATTTTGTTTCTACGTTTTTTTTAATACAAAGTACATTACAAGAATCGCAGTTTCCCCACATCCAATTCGTCCCTTTTTCTATCAAATATATAATCTTCTCGCAGCTGTATGATACTCGTGGTTTCGTGAACTCCTTGTATCCATATTCTCCTTGGTCCCCCTCTCCCCCTCCTTCCAGGTGATTCCATATTGTTTAGGTCCATCTTCCATTGTCCGTTGTACTTATATGATCGTACCACATTAATCTTCTCTGTTCAATCCAGTCGACGATTTCACTCTCCGTGTTCATTATATCTTCGATAGTTTTATTAGGTACATGTTCTTCTTGATACTGTACAACTCTTCTCATCACATCCCTCTCTAAGCTCTGCAGTTTATTTCCTGTTAACTGTTGATATTCAACACTTCGGCGTTGTATAACACAGGTTATAGCATGATATATCATCTTATTAGTATTATTTGCTACAGCTTTACTCCACCAAATGCTGTTTAGTTGTACATACTTGCTACCCTGGTTTATTTGAGGTGTTTTCAAAAAACAGATTCTAGATATATCAACTCCATACAAGTTCTTACGGAATTTTTTCATTAGACAGGTCCATTCCGTCGGAGTCCATAGCCAAATAATCAGTTTGTTTTAAATTTGTATCCAGGCCCCATTTTCTGTACTCTTCGTACCATTTCCTAGTTAAGAAGTTTGCGTCGTACATATCAGTTGCAATTGCAACTTTCGTTTCTCGCAGTAATATAAATTCTATTAAAATAATTTTCAATGCTACATAATTACAAAATACTATGCTTGTTTATTGTTTCTTGTACATATGTGCGTGGTTTCAATGGAAACGAGGGAAGTAAAATGTAAACAAACTGCACAAGACAACCTTACGTGAATTTTTGATCTCGATTGTACTATAATGAACAGTAGAACGTTGAAACTTAATCTAGGGCGTATCAAGCACACGTGACTCAAGCTATTTACTGGAAGGATACTCTAGGGTTATTTGTGTCCGTCCCGTGAATTCGAACAGCAACATATGACTTCGCGTACTAGCTGAACTTTTCTATGTCATGAAGTCAGTTACACGACCTTAGAACGCGAATTCAGATATGGCCATGTTATGATACATAAGTCACAAACTATTTAAGTTTGTACACAGAATATTTCAGCAGTAAACATTAATCTTCTGGGCGGTAGAAGACTATACTATTCTATAACTTATATTATTGTGTACTATAGCATAACATTTGGAAGTGTAAAATAATTTTTAAAACTGATATAACTATTAATTACTATGTTCAAATTTGGTTTCCTGAAAAAAAAACTAGGCATATGGTTCGACTTAATTTTTTTAGGTTCGTTTTGTTTGAGTGGAAGTTTTCACAGGGAGAGTTAACGTTTCATCTCGAGTAGTCACAGTTTTTACTATACTTCATTCTTGTCCCACATCATAAAAATATAACCGGACTAGGTTTGGGGATCGTAATGGCTAGATAACGGAACCACAACGACCGGTCCAGCGATTGAGGAAACTGCTGTCGAGATGTTGCTTCACCAGTCCGGTAGACTGTAGAGTAGATCCATGATCCTGAAAGCACGCAGCCATCCGCCTAGCCAAAGCAACACCTTGACATTGCGGGTATTTATGCAAACGTGTGTCTTGTCATTCGATTATCACTAAACAAAGGCCAAAAATCTTGGAATAAACGAGACCGCAACACTATTTCCTGGATACAGAAACTTGGCAGTGTATATACCCTGTAGGGTATATATTATCTTGCGACTGTCGAATAGTAGCTTGCATGATGACAGAGTGCAAATCCTCGCCATGCGGGATCAGTTTCTGGTCCCTAAACATAAGCTCGGCGCCATGAGTCTAAGTAACTCCGGCCTAGTTGTTGATTAGATAAGGATGTCGCAACACAAGAAGTGAAGCCAATGAACCAAGGCTTCTGGACCTTTAAAATGTTCCATTCATTTAGACTCATTTGACCTTCCTAAATAATTCCGGAGTTTAAACGTAAAACTGGTGGATGAGCCGGGCACCAGGAGAATTACGTAACAATGTTCACGAAACCTAGTTATGTTAAATAAGTCTAGACTTCTCGTTGTAGGACTAAGTTGGCCCTTCTCAAGAATGACTTCTTCGTGCAACAAATATTTTATATACCCAATGCACATTTTAATAACCAATGAGCGTTGCGAATTAAATTTAATTTAAATCTTTTTTATTACATTTAGTAAAGCAACCCGAAATATGTAAATAGAAGTATAGGCCATATTTGATAGTATTATTAAAAATCAGCACAACAATACACGTAAATGTACTGCACAGCTAAATATCATGAGTAATAAAAAGCAGACTGCAGTTTTCACAGACACTTCAACGTCCTACTTAGACATCTGGGTCAAGTCACATACGTTAGGCAACCAATAGCATATAATTTCTGGTGATAAAGTACAGGGTAATGTTGCATTCTAATGATGCTAGGGATATAGCCTACGTCGCACCAATTTCATATCAAATGCACATTAACGTATAGCTCTGCTTCGAATATCGTGCTAATAAAATTTATAAAATTTTGCTTATTAAGAACTATCATCTTGGGATATTATCATATAAACAGGGATTTCACAAAAAAAAAAATAACACCTGCGAACTCCGGTTGTCGATTCCTTGAGAAAAATAAAGCAGAAACTATGTAAGAACATTGCAGTAACCGTGGTGTTAAGAGTTATAGGCGTTTGAAAATCAAATTGGAAAATATCAATTTTCCTACAAACCAAAAACTGATTGACGTAAACAAACAACACTCAGCATATTACTTCGTGTAAATACTGCTGAAAAACTAATAGCAAACACCGGTTGATACCTTCTACCATTACAAAAATGAAAGGGGTAGCCACCCTTAAACTGCTTGCAAGTTTTATAACGTCAGGTTTTCAAACATCTAAAGGTGAATATTTAAATAATATCACTTGAGTAATAAACATTCATTGTGTAGCTCCTGTTTATAACGCATAGTTTTCGTGCAAAACACACATGATGATACAGAGCCTAGCGCGTATGCAACACTGCGTACATGAGTGTTTATCCAACCTCGCCGCACAGGCAATGGTGGAGACAATCACTGTAAATATGATATAGCATATATTTAATAGCTTACATAACAGTAAGCACCAGTTTGTTCCAGGCTGAATTTGCGTACGTGCTTTGAAAGAAAATTATGATAAGTGTGCAGGTCAAATAAATATCTCGTTGGTACAATTCGCATAGTTAGAAATTTAAACAGTTCATGTAATTTTGACTCTACTGTAAAGAAGAGGTGAGCTGATATGGTTTTCAAACACTGTGCGATATTAACGACACTAACTTATCCATAATGCCGAAGTAAACCTACAGGTATTGCCTATACCAACACTGAAATTGCCTCAATAGGTAAAATACCATCATTGCAGGTTTCAAACAAGTAAAAAAACTTAATTTTGAATACTCTAAGTGAAAGAAAATTTTAAGTTGTCCTTGTTTCAATTGTTTCCGTGTTAGACATAACTACAAAGATAAATAAAGGAAGCACATATGCCGGAGTGTAACGAAGGATATAGCTTACTACTTGCCATGAATTCATACGTTATGGAATTTTGGTTCAAGAGAGACGTCATGGTTACATAGACTAGTAGCCACTAATTCATATAAAATCTGTGCTTTACTCGCGACTGTAGCATTGCTAGGCACGTTTTCTCTGGCAGAAAGTTCTGTTCAAAGTTGTGCAACATGCCTAGAGGGCAAACGTGTAATTTAAAGATTTCCCACTTCAAACGAAGTGTACATTCAAGGTGCGGTTTAAGTTTGTGGTAATATACGATACCTATGATTTTCCGTCTTTTGAAACCAAACATTAGCAAATATTGCAAACATATTTGCATTAATGCGTGTTTATTACGGTTAGAGCCACTGATTTTTGGTGAGAAGCGTTTAGTACCAACCAACTAGTTTTAGTACAGTATTGCACATTTGTAACTCTGCTTTATGACCAGTGATTCGATGTTTTCAATTATCAGAGTCTTCGTGTTGTAACCGCCAATCACAGACGCGCGGTGTCGCAGTAACCCTGCTCTTATTGGCACCGTACAAAACGTGACGCCTCTCATAAATGACACGCTGCCAATAACCATTCAATAGAGCTGGAGATGTGCACGTAGACAATGACACAAGTCTGTGCAAAAATATTTTCACAAAAAAATAAGTGGCTCTAGGATTGTGAAACAATTTCACACGTCACTAATGTTTCCAGCAATATTTTCTGTTTTTACTGACACGCATAAATAATTTCACCACGTCCGTACCCTAACCTAACACCTCCATATAACTACATCAACAGAAAACACACATGTGAAAAAAAAACACAGGCCACAGAGTAAGGAAGTAATATGCAGCACTTTAACTTTACAAGCTTCTATAATTTTTTTGTGCTTCACATTGTTATTTTTAGACCAGAAACTACTACGTCACAATATTTTTTAAGCTTGGATTCAGGTATAGATAAAATTCTGTGGTCACAAATGTTGGGTTGTGGCTATATTTTTCGTAAACACCCGTGCGTAACGTGTATAATTTTGTTTTTGGGAAATAACCAAAGTCAGTAAGATTCTTCAGTGAAAACGAATTTAAAACAGTGATTATTTGAGTGAAATCAGAAAGCTCACTAAGCCAGTTGTAGTTGAAAATTACATCATCTTGGTTACTTAGGCTCAGGGAAAAATAATGGTTACAATATTGGGAATGTAAATTAAAACACGCACAGTTACGATAACGACGATATCGGACGGTTTCGATTTATCGGTACCGCGGTACCGGCTCAACCCTACAATAGAATTGTAGTTAAATGTGAGTTGTAAAATGCACCTACATTACAACCAAGCTCATGTCAGTTACGCGATTTCATGTCAGTAGTAATACGTCGATACCTTTATCTTGTCTTACATATCCTTCAACCCTAGCTTTGAACCTATCTGGTATTTAATGCAGATGTACTACATGTCAGGTGCCACTCATGCATGTGAAAATAATGTCACATCAGTGTCACACAAACAGTGCAGCACTGCGCAATAAAACACACCATAACTCTTTACTGTAGTAAATAATTTTATTTGTTATTTAATATTAACACTCTTTAGTTATTAAGTGACATTTCGTGCTAAAACGTACCTTTAACCAACTTATTTTAAGCGTTTGTGTGTACGATACCGGCAGAGTTATTTGTACCGTACGTGTTTAAAAAACCTCACATTCTACCGTAAATTTCAATACGAGTAGGATAAGAAGTTACCCCTCCTTTCTACATTATTGTGCTGATGTGGACACACAAATGTTAAATGTAGTGCTTCACCGAAAATTTTAACGTACTTAATATAATAGTCTCACTGTTTCACCAACAGACTTCTTATAATTTTCCTTCAAAACAAAAACCCTAATTCAGCCAGGAACAAAGTATTGCATACTGTTAGGTAAGTTAATTAAGGTACAGGACGTGATATTTACAATTAAAGTCCATCATCGTCTGTGCGGCGTGGCTGGTTGCAACACTCATGTACGCAATATTGCCTACGTACTAGGCTTTGATATCACTCTGCCTAAGCTTCGTGTGCGTTTTGCACGAAAACTACGCGTCTTAGACAGTAGCTACAGGAGGACCTTTTTTGTTACTCAAGTCACATTATTCAATAATTCACCTTCAAAGGTTAGAATATTTGGATATTGCAAAAGTTGTAAGCATTTTAAGTGTGACCACCCCTTTTATATTTGTAACAGTAAAGGGTATCAACCGGTGTTTTCTGTTGGATTGTTGGTAGCATCTACACGAAGCAGCATTATGAGTATTGTCAGATTACATCTATCAGTTTTTTGTTTGTGGGGAAATAAATGTTTGCAAATTTGATTTTCAAATAAGTATTACTCCTTTAGTATCACGGTTACGTACAAAGTGTCTTATATATTTTTGGCTTTATTTTTCACCAGTCAGTGTTTGTCGGTGAGTTTTATGAACATTCTGTATATACAGGGTGTCCAGAAACAACCGCTTAATACGCACACCTCGGGAATTTGGGCTAAATTGAAGACGGAAATGTTAGTGACAAAAATTTTTTCGATGGCATTTTACGTGCACAATGTCTATTTGGCAACAGTGCACTGTAGTTAGTCCCCTCTTGCACTCCGCAGATATCTTATTTATCTCTTCTACTGCACCGTCCTGCATATTATAGGCGCAGGTTAAAATCTCGAGTAGTATAAACATGATTCTACGCTTGCTTGATGTAACGTACATAAAATAGTACCGGAACGTGGAACGTGGTTAGGTGAAAATGGACTTGGCCGCCATCTTGGAATCGACCTTGACCTTTATAATTTGACACCACATTAAAATATGGCCAAAAACGAAAAAAAAAAAACCCCAAAATTATCAAATTCGGGAAACCCCCAAAAGTTCCTAAGAAAAAATCCGGAAAAAATGTGAAAAATTGGAAAAATATATCTCTTTCAGTTTCTCTGAAAATTCTCACGAGTCATCTGACTTGATGTCCAAAATCCTCATTTCTGAATAGCGTTCTCAAAATGAGCAGATGAACCGTTTTTCGTGATCAGACAGTTGAGGTGAGCACTGAGCTACTATATTAAAATGAAATATATATATTTATAAAAACATTATTTAATAATTCTAATCATTTATATTCACAAATTAATTTTTTTTCTTTATATTTTTACACTATACTTAAATTTACACAGTAGTAATGTGTACAGATTAGGTCCCCATTGTACCTCTTCCCACATACCAAGCATCATCATTGATACATTGATTAAAATTAGTTATTTAGAAAAGTGAATTATTCATTTTAAATAATCTATTAAATTTAGACTTTTTTTAAAAGTATATACTAAAACAATGGTAAATGCTGAAGCTTCCACCCACCCCACCCGTCCTAATCTTAAATATTTGATTTGCAATTAAATAACTGTAACTATTAATTTAAATAATTTTTAAAACATGAATTACATAAAATTCATTATAGTACTCCCTAACAAGAGGTTTCCCCATACACCCCTTCCCTCTTCGACATATTGCCCACCCCTACTTTACACGTGTTATACTGTATTCACAAACAATTTCTTAAAGAAATTCATATATTTCTTTTTTATTAATTGCTTTTTTCGCTTGGTTAGATGTAGGGAACATACATTACTCACATACATTTCCCACGAATATACTTCAATATACAGATAGAACTTATCGTATTTATTTTTCTAAATATTGATTTTTAAATATAATTTTGTTTTCGTTTAATTTATTTTATTATTTTGGTAAATTTCAACGTAGAGTACATTTTTATGTACTTTAATTCGATTTATCATTTTTTCATCATTATAAATTATTGTTTTGTCAAGACAAATAAAATTTCAAATAAAACAATATTGATTAAATAAAAACTAATATTGAATGATTATAACAAAGTAATATTACGATACGCTGAACCTTTTTGTTAGACATACGTAATTGCTAGCGCCAGTGATTTTTTGGTGAAAAGAATTTTGCAACAATTTGTTTGAATACCTTATGTGCACATTTGTAACTCTGCTTCATTAGTGTAGAAGTACCGCTCACGTGACTGAGCCAATCAGGATAAGGTTACTGCGTCACTACACGGCTGTGATTTGCCGGTAGAACCCCGAGAGACTGAGAGGTAATATATTCAATCACAGACCATGAAGCATATCTGCAAGTGTTCGTTAAGGTACTGAATCAAACTGTTGCTAAATTATTTACACTTAAAAATCATTGGCTCTAGTCATTGCCAGCAAATGTTGCTGAGTCGTTGATAATCCACGAATTCAAAATAAAAAGTTAAATTAAAAATTTTAAGTAACTCCCGACATAAAAAAATCCAAAAAGAAATAAAAATAAAATTTCTCTCTTGGTATTTTAACTTTATTAAAATTACTTATTTTCATGATGAGCGTCGTCAAGTCAGGGTACCGCTATGTGAAGAAGTATGTTATACATAGGTAGGAAAAATAGAGAATATCTACTAGTTTCAAATTGTACGTATGAACTTAGTTTTGTGTATCAATTTATCTTACAAGGTCTACTAAGTTCATGCAGTCGTTCCAATATTGTACCAATTATATAAGAGGCGTACGCTTGATAGCCGCGCGCAATGCGAGGTATCTGGCAAGGGGTGCGGGAGACGTCACAGAATGCGGCGACACTAACGGGCAGACACGTCAGGGCTGATGTCGTTGACGGTTGTCTCTATTTTGCGAGTTTTTTAGAGTAAATTTTTCAAGACTGAAAACTAAACGATTGGATATTGTGTTTTGTTACATGCCAACGTTGCTTACTTTTATCAGTATCAATAATTTTTTTATTTGTTTTCTTTTTTTATTGTCAATTAATTTGAGGTCCTCCGACGTGACAACGCTCATCATCAAAATATTTATTGGTAGACCTCCTTTTTATGAAATAAAAGGCCAAAAGAGAAATGTTATTTTTTTTTACTTTCTAGTGTTTTTTTGTTGGGGATTACTTTAAACTTTTAATTTTACTTTCATTTCATTATTTTTAAATTACTCGCAAGTGTTATTAAAGATTTTAGTAGTGCAACAACGCACGTTTTGAGTTTCAATATAAATGTATATATTATTTGTACGTATTTTGTTTTCTTTAATACGTTGTTTGTAAATAAGCTTTGATTACAACAAACATATTTTTTCGTTCGACGATAGTAGTAATTAATTTATGTTTAGATGATTGATTCGTAGAGTTAGTTTATGGTTGCAGTGTTTAATTACTACTAAGTTTATTCTAATAGTTTGTCATTATATTTTTATAAGTTTCGGTGAAAGTGTTAAACACGAGGATTGGGAGAAAATCTAAAAAAGCTCAAAATGAAGCCAAAAGGCGCAAAGTAACGCAGCCTGAAGATTACACTCCTAAAAGACAACAGTTGTTGCTATCTGAAGCTACTCGAAAGGCTGAACTGCGCAGTCAAGAAAGTCCACAAGACAGACAGCGTCGTTTGGAGAGGTATGCGTTGACTAAGACTTTGCAAAGATCTAAAGAAAGTTATGTAGAACGTAGTTTACGTCAACCTATAAATGCTAGGAATACCAGTATTTCACGATCTAATGAAACTCTAGGGCAACGCTTAAGTGGCCTTAAGTCGTGTAAAAAGTTTGCAGGATGTTGCAATTTGTGAACTTAATCAAAGAAAGTAATTTAATGATCCTCATGGAAAATCTTCTTTAGCTCAACTGCAGAAATTACGAAACACATTACCGTAACTATTAAATGTCTAGTATTCATCGTTTACAATGAAAATGACAACAATGATTATGTAGCTAGTGCATCGTTGATAAGTAACACTTCCTGGAATAAATAGTTAAAAACTAGGCAAGAGTTCATTACTTTTTAAACGGCTGAACAGATTTCCTTGAATCACAGCTAAGAACCATCTCGATCACGTCAACTTTCAAACAAAAGAAACCCGCATCAAAATCGGTCCAATCGTTTAGAAGCTACGATGCCACAGAAGACAAACAGATACACATACAGACATGTCAAACTTATAACAACCTTCTTTTTGCGTTGGGGGTTACTATCTAAGAATTATGAAATAAAACAAATACAATACAAAAAAGAAGGAAAATAAGCCAGGATTAGCTGTTGTTAGCAGTTGCTAACTTATGTTTCCTTTGCTGAACGTTTTCCAAATACACGGTTATGAAATAGTGTCTTCATAGGTAAATTCTAAATAGTGCTCGAAATATATATTTATTGCTGTAGATAGCCAATAAAACAGAAACATCAAATGTCAGATTAAAGTATTTAAACATTGTAATAATTTTAAGCAGCTTATAAGTACACACACACATACACACACACACATATATATATATGCATATATACTGTATATAACTGAGTGATAGGACATAAACCAACATACACATATTCACAGCAACAAATGGCTGCCTGAAAGATAGAAATTAATCAAAATTAAACGAAATTACTAACCTACTGCCCATTTCTTAATTCTGAGTGATAAAAAATTGCTAAATAACTACATTACTTGACCAGACGAAGAATTTTTAATGACTGATACTAACCCCCTTTATTTCAGTATCTTTGATTATTTCGCAAAATACACGAATACAATAATAACAAACAACTTAGTATTTTTATTTCTTGCATTGGACTGAGTTTATACCTCCTGTGATGAAATTTATAGCAGGAATTAGTAAATAAATTATGTCGTTAAGCTAACTTTTCGTTACGCAATGAAAATGATTTTGTAGTAATAGTAATTGAGTCGTTAGAATAAATAGCATTTTATGATTTAAACATTTCTCTCTTACCTTCGATCACAGCACGGCAAACTTATTATTGCTACAGTAAGGAAAACTCGAAACCCAGGGTTATCATGTTAGTGTCTTTTATTTAATAACCAATACAGAGGTTGTATTTACCCGTATATCTGCTTCTGCTTTGAAACGAACTAATTTTAGAGACAGCGAACTATTCTCAGAGGTTGTCGTTTACCGCAGCCGAATGATTTCCTTCTTTGATTTTCAGTACCACTATTTTCTTTAGAACGAACACAGAATCGTGACCAAGCAGGTTGGTGTGGATACAAGATCAAACCAATATTAATTATTCATTAACGAGCAGCCCTGCAGCTATAAGACCAGTTCAGTGAATGGTTCATCCGCGTATCTGGAGCTGAAATCTAGCTTCTTAGCATAGTAATTATGACATAATTTGCACTTGTCGAATCTTACACGAGAACATTTATAAATTGCCTCACAAAGCAGTAACTCATGACAAATTACAACTGAAATTTAAATAGTTCAAACCACCCAAAATAAATTGTATCACGCATAGCGGTTATTTATTGCAAAATGTTATGATGCACTAATAAACAAAATGTTTTGGGATGTAACAGCTTCTTAAAAAGAAGAACATTTTCAAATACAGTTCCGATTTGAAACAGTTACTCTTTAAATAAAAAGTGTAAATAATTTGATCTCTTACATTTCTCCCAGAAATAAAAAGTGTTCTTATTAAGTCGTATGTATTCTTATTATTTTAAGATTAGCAATGCACTCTAATATACAATCATTACTGGAACATGATCGATTGAGCGAATTTTTGGTCTGTAATATTAATATTTCACGTGCTTAACGTCACAGTATGTCGTGTATCAAGTAAATAGAAAAGAGTAGTTCGGTTCAGCACTCTGGCTAATAAAAAATTATATTTTATATAAATAAAAACCTAATTCCTACATTTACTGGCGATATTTTCTCAGAAACCTACCAAATTTGGTGACGTAAGTATACGAATAATGAATTTATTTTCAAAAACCTTTATTTAAAATATATATAGTTGCCGCTTTGAATAAAAATACGTTATTCTTTCTTATATTCGAAACCTGTTGATTGTTTTGATGTAACTGTCGTTGGCATAGGAATATTTTCCGGAATTCATTACTTCAGCAAATTGGAATCGCCTTCAGATTATGTGAGAGACAACTACGAAAAGATATCTCTATCCTGTTTATGCTATAATATTATCAATCTTTCTCTCAAACTGGAATGTCGAAACATTCTTTGACGCAGTGGGGTGAAATGGAATTTCAGAACTTTCTTCTAAGTAGTCATTGATATTAAAGGTTGTTCCTTAGTTTTTCTTTTCAGACTGATTACAATAACTCAAATATTTTTTAGCCAAAAGCTTTGAAAGGTTTGAGACAATGTGTGGCCACACGATGCACGATACTGTGGATGCATTTTTAAAAAATAATTTACCATTCGTCAGCAAAAAATATTTCGACTAATTTTGGTTTATTTTCACTACAAAAACGTGTTACTTTAGGTGACGAAATCTTAAAAACCGTTCTTTGCTACAAAAAAATTCAGCTACAAATTTTGACATATTAGTCTCAAAACTGTGAAGCAAAATTTTGATACGGGTATTAGGTAGCAATAAAAAAATATTTTCGAAATCACTGCAAAACGAAGGGACAAGCCCTTAAACACGTTCGGATATCAGCCCATTAGGTTTACTGAAATCCTAACAAAGAACAACGATAACAATTTCTAAACGAGGCATTTTTATTACGTTCCTAAAAATTATTTTAACGACTGCATGTCAACAGCCTGTGACATTTTACTAGCATTAAATATATAAACCGTCTTGGAATGCAATACCTCTGAATATGTCTCTGAATAATAATTTCCAGCTCAATTAATCGCACGCAACAACGCTTAGCTACAAAAGTTTATTTCTTAAACGTGCAAATCTCTCAGTTATTTCCAAATTATAGTAATACAGATAAAACTGAATTTGATTACCAGCGTCTGCTTTAACAGTTTCAAATACAAAACGACACGAAAAAAGTGTACACATAAACCTGTATATTTTCTGTTTTTTTACTAAAACTTAATATCGGTCTTCTTTAATTATTCACCACAGTTTTCCTGTTTCTGACAAAATTTGAAGGAGTTGAGTAACAGGTTTCGAAAGTAAACTACTCAAACCAGTTTCGTATTTTTAATGTTTGACACAATGTTCAACATTATGTATTCATACTGAACTAATATTTTCAGCCTCTGCGATGAAAAACAATTAGTTGCATAGTACAAGAATTTTACCCAAATAAATTAATTCTGTGTCAAAAAATTATACGTAGGCAACCTACTGAACAGTTTTATTAAGACCCATACGTTTGCTTTGGGTAAATTATGTACACCTTACGTTCAGCAGGGTACATAGACGTGTTTTACGTTGGAGCCCCAAGCAGTAATTCTTGTATCTCAGACAGAATGTGTTTGTACGTGTAACATAACATTTCTCGGAAACAAATTGCGACAGAAATTTTTCTATTCCCCGAGAGAAATATTTCAATATGTTTCATGCAATGTGCAAATCTAATATATGTTACGTGATTATACAAGTACAGAAGAATTTATACATATATATAGAAGAATTTATACATATACATATATATATATGTATATATATGTATATATATATGTATATATATATATATATATATATATATATATATATATATATATATATATATATATATATATATATATATATATATATATATATATATATATATATATATATATATATATATATATATATATATATATATATATATATATATATATATATATATATATATATATATATATATATATATATATAT
>PNEQ01006197.1:0-16994 GCA_003012365.1 Medauroidea extradentata
TTGGATTACAATAATCAAGATTATTACTAAACTTGTTGTAGTTAGCAACTACTCTATAGAGAAGGCTATTATTATTTTGAGAATACTTTAACTGACCTTTGAGCCTCGAGTTAAAATTTGGTATTTTTATGTCTAAATTACATAAAATTTTCGGACATGAAAGAACATTTGTTAAGACTTTATGAGCAAAGATGGCATCTAATTTATTACGTCTGACCTCAAGATTTTCTAAAAAGATGAACCTATTAAATTTGGAGTTGATGTAATTAATATATTTATCTTGAATAGATTCTAGTTTTTGAACATCCGATACAGCTAAACTATTCCAAACTATTCCAAACATGAGTTGGGACATAGTTAAAGAGGTACTAATATGTACATTCCAGCTCAAATTAGACAACTAATTCCTGGCACCTCTTTAAGCTCTATCAAGAGGCTTGCACAAATCACAATTTACGATAATGTTGTTACTTTTCTGCGCGACGTACATAAAATACTTTTCAAACCCAAGGCCAAACTAGCATAAACAAATTAATCCCTGTGTTGTTGTGTTGTTAATTTCATAGACAAAAGACAGAGGAATGACGGATACTGTATGTACATCACAGAGACAGCCAGCAACAAGAAGAAATTGTTGTTAACCTAATTACTAATTATTCAATATTTTTTTTTGTACAAAATAATTTAGAGTTTATGTAATGATAAACACAGCAAATAAACATATCTTAAATAAATTTTTTTAAGCAACCAAATATAGGAATGTCAAAATATTGTTCACGTTCCTAAAATAAAATATCTAAGTTCTGGACATTGTCCACAAGCCAAGAAAAATTAAATGACTGAATTAAAAGGCTCTCGTTCATTGGAACACATTCCTTCCAAACACTGGTTGTAACTGTGGTGCATTTTGGTGTGGTCGATTGGGAATATGATGATTTTACATTCCATTTACTTCAATTTTCACGTAAGCAGGGAACATCTTGAAAAACACTCTTTAACGGAACCTATCACGATCGTGCCACTTTATACTTGCATTCACGTTCACGTAATGAAGAGCTTGTCTATTTAAAAGCTTTCAAGTCGAAGTGATACGTGAAGTTATACCACGTGATCGCCTGGGCTAATCACATTTCAAAAGAGTTAATATTTATTTTTGATATCATCAACTATATTTTGCTTTTTTTTTATGCTATTTTCTTGCTTCGTAAGTTTACGTATAGCTTATATTTTGTGACAAATTTCACACACTATTTAGGTGTTAACGTATAGACCAGACAATAATTAACTGGTTTTTGATGGCCCAGATCAAATGGGAAACAACTAAAAAAATTGCATTTTTGAGTGAGGCTCGCAACACATAGACAGATGTGCACGCTACCCAGTTGAAATGAAAAACATGTAAATTCACTTGTTTTAATAGCATGGCTCTTTATTCTGAGTATGTCTTTCATTTTAAAGTTTTATAATTTCAGCTAACGCAGACTATACATATTTAAACAGTTCATTGTATTTGGCTTCAAATTAACCAACAAAATATGTTAACATATTTTTAGGTGAAATGGAAACCTTTCTATATGCATTTTACTCAAAACTGGTAATCTTTAGTTGTTTTTATTTTGGACTGGGATATTATTATGATACTGTATTTGTATCTAGGCTACATAACCATCAAGATTCTACTAGGCCTACATCGTTAACCTGGTAAATTCAAAAGTTTTATTTCAATTACAGTGTGCATGTGCAAAAGTAGAAATGAAATCTAGGAATAGGGAAACGATTGGTGCTTATGTGTCCAGGTATTTTGTAGGTAGCCTATCCCAACGTTACCTAAAGTAAATTCCAAATGAATTATAACCATGCAACAGTTGAATATAATGCAGGAATACCTAATGATGATAGAGCAGATGTAAAAAAGTTAAATTTTTACAAAATACGACTTTAGTAGCCTACCTAGTGGACATATTTTCAAATTCTAATTTTACTGAATTAAATGGCTTAGACCTTACGTAAACGTACGTGTTTTATTAAAAAAATGTCTTGGTATGACAGTGTCGTTGGAACCGAAGCAATGATTTCGGGAATTATAATTTCTTCATCACAGTTTGCAAATGTCAAGATACATTTGTGAGCTGTTGAGAGAGAATGTTAATTTTAAGACTCCTGAATATCATACTCGACAACTGATTCCACAACATTTTTCATTGTCTGCTTACGACTTACATGAAGGATTGTAATATGGAACCACAGTTGATTAATAATTATGTACACGTGAATGCGATATAAGTGGTGATACGTGAACGTGAAGCTATTGTAATCCCGGCCTTGCATACATTCACTGCTGGCTGCTAAGGTAGGCTGTGCTGACCCAGTAACATCCATTGTCACTTACCGGGTACAGCACAGAGATGTGTCCCTGCAGTAATTTCTTGTTGTCTTGTTATGTCACAGATGCTAAACAAGTATACCAGACAGTAAGCTTAGCAACAGCAGCAGTTTGCGTAATTGCTAAAGTACTCTAATGCATATTTTTTACCTGAATTTTTGACAGCACAGAAACTGCAGTGTAGCAGACGCGCATAAAGTTTTTTTTTAAATAAAAAAAATTGCAGCATGGGCTTTGCTTACTCAAGTCAGTGGCACATTAATTTCTACAGTTTTTGTCACAGTACCATAATGTTGAGCCAGGGTCTTCAGAAGCTTCAGATTTAGATGAGTATTGCCACCCAACCTGACGTCATAGCAGTTGTTGGACCAGTAATGTGATAAAAACACATGTTGTGAAAAGTTATGTTACAATTATAATAGTGTGACGTGCACTGGCACATAGCAATTGCTTGGCTTCTTATCATATAGTAATTTAATTTTTTTTTGTCTTAGTTAATTAATTTTTTTTTTTCTATTTTATTGTGTATAACAAATTAAGTAGGCCATCTTAACCAGGGATAAGGATGTATACAGCGGGATCCAACATATTAATTGGGGATGCTAGTAGAGAAATTAACATTAAAATTTTATTCAAAATTTAACTTACGGCAAGGTAATAAAAGTATTACATTTTTACGTGTCAATTTTGTACAAGTCATATCGTGTTTGGACTAATTTTAAAGCTAATTTAATTTCAAGCAACTTTTCTAAGTAACTTTTTTTGGTATTTTGCCTTGTTTGTATTTTTAAAATCTGCCAGGCTGGTCATAGTTCACTTGGTTGGAGGCATGTACAGAGAAGTGCTGACTTTTAAAATTTCAAGTAAGCTCTGAGCTAGCCTGTGCTTGGATGGATTTATCTGGCAAGCAGGTCAGAGTTCACTCGCTTGGAGGCACGTACAGGGACGTGCTGGAATGCGATGAGCTCTGCTGGGCGTTTCTTGTTCGACGTGGGTGGTAGTGTCGGGCAGAAAACTCCGAAAAGGTGGTGATCCGCGACATATTGATGATGCTGCACATCCCCAATTAATAAACTTCAGGAATATTCAGCTGGTAGGATGGAATAAAACACTTTGTAAATTTATCAGTAGCTATGTTACGTAGTCTGCTTCCTTACTAACTGTCAATTAACCAGCTATTTAGGCAAGTTGGATCCTGATGTATCCCTCCACCGCTCGGCCGAGTAAGTCCGGGTGTCTGCCCAGGAAAGTTAGTTGTGATCCATTGGAGCTAGAGAACAGTCGCCGGGAGATGGCTGGCTGAGTGTTAGATTAGTTGGGGCATCATGGCGGCATAGAGAGGACGTGTTAGACGTGCTAGAGGGGTGGTGAAGCCTAGAGGGTGTATCTGCGAGTAAAGTGGGCTGTGTTGCCATCACTAAATACCTCAAATATATAGTATTTCTTTAGCGGTGTTTACAACAACATCATACATATATACAGCACCACCACATTCTCTCACCACAAATAGGGACTCGATACCAAACATCTTCATCTACAGCAGCAACAGAGAGCAGACCCACCACAATAGTTTCTTATGTGATTAATGCTCAGTACAGACAGAAGTCCTAAATTGTGTGTAATGTTTAGGGGGGTGGGGAGAGGTGGATTGGGATACTGCTAACAGTGAGCATTCAAGCTATGTATTTCAGTCTTTGGTTTAAGTGCTAGGTTTTTGCCAGGTTTGTGAGTAGACCTCAGTTCACTTTGTTGCTTTACTACTAGATTTTAATGTATGTTGGTTAAATGTACATTTAATAAAGTGCTTCGTTTGTATAGGGCTTGTAATGCATCCGCCACCTATTTGCCAACTAATGGATGAATTGAACTGTCCCTGTTCCGGGCAGCCAACTCTTGATGTGAAGAGTCAGTCGACCCGTAAGGTGACAGATAGATGATTTTGATACAAACTCTCTGTTCTGGGCAGCCAGTGAAGTGCGTCTTCTCTCTCTCTCTTGGACAGGCCCGTTTGTTGCTGGTCAAACTAAAAATGAACTACTTCCCCCTTTTTTTTGGCAGTCAGTTGTGGTAGGTTGTTTGCCTGGGGAGACGACTAGCAATAGTTGCTTAATCAACCTGTTTCCTTAATCGAGTTGTTCATTGTAATTAATGGTGCAGCTGTTGAGAGATGTTGAATAGAGAGGCTTTAATGCTCTTGGTTTCGGATACATTTGCGATTTAGATTATATTTTTTGTTGAATAAAAAGAAAACTGTGTTCTTTTCATACTATTTATTCAGACCAGTAAGCGTTTACAACTCATTTTTCTGTAGACAGAAACTGAAGTTTCAGGGTTGTCACAAGTTTGGAAAACCTGGAAAAGTCAGGGAATTTCTAAGTTGTCAGGGAAAACTTGGAAAGTCAGGGAAATTGCTTCTGGTGACTGGAAATTTGAAATTGTAGATGACTGGAAATTTGAAATTTTAGAACAAACTTTAGGCTTAGCAATAGAAGTTCGCAGGCTTTTGCAGTCGTCTTGCTGACTAGTTTGACTTCTGGACTGCAGGCTTAGTACGTAATTGATTTTTTAGCAATTGCATGATTCGCCATATGAAAATTTTGTCTTAGCAATTCATTTTTAAAATAGTTCCAGTGAATTATAACTTATTACGGTTCTCTGGATTGCGGTAACTGAGTGTGTTGAACACAAGTAACTGTCTGTAGTAAAGTTATAAATAGTTTTTAGAAACAGTCATGCAAGTTTGATTTGTTTGAACATTTTAAGTTAAATTATCGTGATTTTTAATTCCTCGAAAAAGACTGGAAATTCATCATTTTTGTCTGGAAAACCTGGAAAGGTCAGGGATATTTAATCTAGAAATTCAGTAGCAACCCTGAGTTTAGACGTGTTCACCTGTGAATATAGCAGTAATCAAAACTTCATATGATCGACTGGAACAAACTACAAAATATGTCTCATGCTAACCCATATCAAATATCATAAAAGGACAATATGGGAATGTACAGCTTTTTAGCATTTAATGCGCGAGACATTTTATCGACGACGTGAACTGGAAACACTAGCAAAGTTCACATTCTTATAAATATATACATATATATATATATATTTTTTTTTTTCTATGGTGGTTATACATTTATGGATTAAATTTATCTTGGGCTAATAGTATTAGAAAGTGTTTATAAACATTTTAAATTTTAACTTACCAAAAATATTAATTAAGAGTGTAACTGTATTCTGAAATTTTGATTAAATTTCAATTTATGAGTAACAAAATATAAAACTAAAACTACCCATAGAGCATTGTGCTACTGTAGAAGTAACAGCTCTCATATCGGCCTGAACTGGAATTAAGTACATAACACGTCTCCTGTTTTTCTTATGATTTTCCTATATTGTCCTTGTACAATAGTTGCCCATATTATGATAAAATATAAATTATAAACTAATGGGATTTATAATGTTGCCCTCCTACTACACCATTGATTCTGCGGTCTCCCTCACCAGCGCTTCTTGTGACCTCTCGCCCTCACCATTGCAATCTGACTAATACTCCCGGGACGAGTGCACCACTATGTACTAGTTCAGGCGGATTAATACTGAGATCCAAGTCACTTGAAATTTGTACTAAGGATTCAGATGTTGGGGCGCCTATCCGATATATGTAGTTATTTAGCATTTTTATATAGGAAGAAACAGACAAAACACAATATGTTGGTGGGAAACACATTCCACAGCCCTATGGACAAATAGGGCCGTGTCGCAATACCTTGACAGTGCCCCATTGCACACGGCACTGCCACAAACGAGAAGCTTGCTGACCAGACTGCATGCCTGCATTCCTCTCTACGTGCATCCTTGAGCCAAAACTTTGACCTGCCAGATCGCATCCAAGAAGAAGCTAACTGAGCACCACAAACAACGCAAAATACATGGAAAAGTTATTTAGAAAAGATGCTTAAAATTTGTCTTTAAAATGAGTTCAAACTATTTAAAGTGAAATATTTTGCGTGGATAATGCGCAAATCGGATAATCCACACACGGATAATCGGGAGTCTACTGTACTTCCAGACTCTCACTAGCAGTTAAATTAAAATTTTTATCTAAAAGTTTTATTTTAATTTTATGACTAGTATCCCCAGTTAATACATTAAAACCTGCAGTATAAATCCTTGATACACGTTACAAGTATTTTTATAAAAAATTTGAAATTACTATATGATATAAACAGAATCAATAGGCTGCGTGTTCGTGCCCCGTCGCAGGTTATTATCCAAAACAATTTTTCCTTTTGAAATAAACAGTTTATTGTTTTGAGTATTGATGCCTTTCTTTCGTAAAATACTCTTGTCATAATTTTTGCTACGTGTAGAAACTAGGGTGTAATAGCCAATGAATAGTTAAATTTGTCCAAAATGTTGTCTTCAGTTCATTTCAGATTTTAAGTTAAAAGTAACAGTTAAGGAATGAGATTGCTGTTCTTGAACAGTGCAATTTATTTTGTTCCTCAGATCAAAGATAACCGCCGTGCAGACAAGATAACATCGGGACCACAATCTCACATATTGGAGGGTGTATCGTGGGAAGAAGCAAAAAAATTACAGGTGAGAGATGATTTTATTACATTCCTGTTGTGCAAGCAGAATTTTTAAATGTATTTCAGTGCTTGTTTACATCAAAGAATATTACTGCTTTACACATACATAATAAATAAATATTAAGCAGACCTAGTAAGTTTGCATGGGACATCAAAAAACACATTTATCTAATTTTGTGCTTTCCTTGTAAAATTTATGTTAAGAAGACAAAAAAATCTTATTTTTGTCATTGTACCACTTAGTACAAAGACAAAAAAATCTTTTTTTTTTTGTCATTGTACCACTTAGTACAGAACTCGTTTTGAACTTATTGCGGTGTGTCATCATCAAACAATACCCACAAGGAAATTTTACAAAATAAGATCCTTTTGGTATCCCAGACAAACACTCTGGGTTTGTCAGTTTAATCGTCTCCAACTTGTATAAAATTAACGACAGTTGTATATACAGTAGTTTGTGTTGACAAATTTCACATGGTTAAAAAATTTTTCAATACAAAAAATTTTCAGGGTGATGCATTTAATCAGAAGTGTATAGTACATAATGTGACTTGTCTTGGTACTAGCACAACTAATGTTGAGGTTGGGTAGGTTTGAGTGCTCCAGATAGCTCAGTTTACGATTTGTTTATCTTTATTTCACCCACCCATCAGTTAGGGTTCCCTTTTACTGAGAGACCCGTGAATTCATAATTTATCTTTTTCTCTTTCTATTTTTCTCTTTTCTTTCTCTTTTCTTTCTCTTTTCTTTCTCTTTTTCTCTCTTTTTCCTCTTTTTCCTTATTTCTCTTTTTTCCTCTTTTTCTCTTTTTTCCTCTTTCTCTTTTTTCCTCTTTTTCTCTTTTCCTCTTTTTCTCTTTTCCTCTTTTTCTCTTTTCCTCTTTTTTCCTCTTTTTCTCTTTTTTCCTCTTTTTCTCTTTTTTCCTCTTTTTCTCTTTTTTCCTCTCTTTCCTCTTTCTCTCTCTCTTTCCTCTTTCTCTCTCTTTCCTCTTTCTCTCTCTCTTTCCTCTTTCTCTCTCTCTTTCCTCTTTCTCTCTCTCTTTCCTCTTTCTCTCTCTCTTTCCTCTTTCTCTCTCTCTTTCCTCTTTCTCTCTCTCTTTCCTCTTTCTCTCTCTCTTTCCTCTTTCTCTCTCTCTTTCCTCTTTCTCTCTTTTTCTCTCTTTCTCTCTTTTTCTCTCTTTTGCTCTCTTTTTCTCTCTTTTTATTTTATTTTCTCCCAAAGTTTTACAAGTTGATAGCCTATAGGTTTCATTTCACAATATCTGGCACCGGTCCTATACAACTATTGCAGTTTTCCTATTGAATACTGGTTAATTGCTCGAGCGAAGGTTAGCTACCATGATTTAGTTATTTGGTTAAATTTTAACCAAGTTAGTTGATAATCTAATTAATGAAAAAAGTAGAGAAGCAAACAAAAAAATTAAACTTATGTTACCACTATTAGGATTTCCTTCTGTGTTCTGTTGCTGCACGACCCAACATCAAAAGTTCAGTAAATTCAAATGTTAAATATCTACATATGTAGTTCTGCTAACCACACCAACACACTTGAGGCATCCTTCCCTGCCTCACCAATATGCGTCCTCTCTTGTATGCCATCTCACACACGGCTGTTCAATTCTGCACGATCATGGTAGTTAAAGTACATATCGCTTGGCGGAGTGACAACAACAAGATCCAATTCCACCAGAAACAGCAAAATTACACTTACACGTAAAACAAGATGTTTCAAAAATTGAATTTACAGTTTACATTAAATTTTAGTGAATACAGATACAAATGTCTTTATTGCGGACAAAAGGTACATATTAGCGGAATTACTTTCGCAGCGCAATACCCTAAGCAACCCTGTGAAGTGGCTGACCCATGTACATCAATATCCTAGGTCATGAAGAAATTCCATGAAGCATGTGATTTACCACATCATCGGCACCAGAAATCCTACAGCCTGGAGAAGCTTGCAACACAAGAAGTTACTCACTTCACGAGAAAAATTAAATGAGCTACTAAAAAGTGACAAAAATCGAAATTCAAGAAAAATACAAAAAGTTAATAGAACTAATTTAATTAAAACTTTACTGTGGTCAATTTCAAACCAAACAAGCCAGGAAAATAAACAAATGATTTCACTTTAAAATTCCGACTGTATTTTATATTTAAATTTTGAAAGATGAATTTAAATTTCTTATGTCCCCAGTACAGAGAATTCCTAGAAAAAATTTTTTAATATTTACCTGATTCTTCAGAATTATTTTGGCACTAAATGCTGCCAGGCAAAGTAATAGCTCCATGAACATTGTACTGTACTGTAATTTTCAAATTATTCAGCTTTAAAGTGCCATTTTCGAACGCTGCAATAATCATTGAAAATGCATTCATATTGACCAATACATTCATGCTGTAGCCTTACTTTATTTGGTTAGCCACCGCCAGCCTGGCATTATAGTGTGTATTGGAATTTTTTACAGACTCAAAAAACAGGTAAAATTTAGCGAACCTCATTTCGTAAAAGTTAGCTCTGGAAATTCCCCTGTTGTTAAGGCATTGTAAATTTGGTAGTTAGCAATACAGATTTCACTGGTGTTGATTTTAAAGGAGTGAGACAGCAAGGTAATAGTAGCTTGCTGACAATTAAAGGTTTTAGTTTTCGGTTTGAATTTATGTCAATTTTATTTAAATTCCAAAGCGATAATAACTTACTACGAATTAATTTTAATGTGTCCAATCCGGTATATAATCGTAAGTGTAGGTTTGAAATGTCAGCTGAACGAAGTTTGCATATGTACAAAAAGTGAACCTATTGAGCTAATGGCTGGAATGCATTTAAACGAGACACTGACTGGAGATTAAATGATCTGGTTGTGTGGGTCTGGAAAATAATATAGCAGATTAATTATTTTATTACAAATAAATTTTTTCTCTCAGTAATTTTTATGTTTTTAGTGAACAGCATTGAGAGCAGTGCTGCCATCTTGCGACAATTTCGCAAGACCCCCGCCCACGCCTTCAATTATCTGCCAATTACAGTTACCTTGAACTTGCCTGTTGGCTAATGGTGTTGCCACAGCAAGTGGGAACAGCCAAATCATTACAGCTGCAGAGATATTTCGTCTCAAACTGCAAGCTACTAACTGCAACTTTTAAGTTAAAAGAAGTTATGTATTTATTTTATGCTAACCGTGTCATGTTATACATAGTACGTAATTACATTCATAAACTGTATTTTTGTTGTTAATAGCAGACTATTAGGTCTCTCCTTGACGTTTTAACCACACAGTCCACCATTATTCAACAGACTGCGCTATAGTTAAGATTTTTTTTGGAGTGAATTTTATTTTGTTACTACATAAACGAATTACTATCCACGTATACTGTTCAGAGTTCAATCCATACTCGATTTTACATCATATAACTACTTTATTTAATACATTTTCACGACGTGACGTATGTTGTTGTTGTTTGGGTGCTACGTACGTTAAAATATACAGTATCGTGATGTCGGAGACATTAACATGGCTGTTCATGTTTTTGCCATGCAAAACAGACTGCTCATTTTATTTAAGTTTTTCTCGAGTTATGCAGATGCAAAGAAAGGAAGTATGGTACCGTTGTTCATTAAATTGAACACACTTTTAAGTAAAAATAAGATAAAAAATAGGAATTTTCATTACTATATTATTGAATCGTGGTGTATCATCCCAAACTTCTGATGCAGCAATACTGGATTAGGCATACAATACAGCCTTTAATTTAATATTTAAATTGAATTCAAAAATAATATTTTATTTAAATGTGTGTAAGTGGTTACACACTTCAAAACCCCCCCAATTAATATGAATTTGTATTTTGGTTGTATAAAATAAACAACTATTAATTTTTTTTACATCTACCCACATAAAACATCTCGCTATGATAGAGAATCGTACTTCATACAGTTGAGAACACCAAACGTCAGAGTAGCTCAACGTTAACCAACAATAGACCCATTACAAGCAATACAATTGAATTTAGGTTTTTTTTTGTTGTGCACAAACCAAAATAAACAGAAGACATCTACAAGAACTTCACTGGTTGTCACATTACACTTTGAAATACCACCGAAGCAAAAGGAACTAGAACAAATTTAAGTTATTACAGTACATGTAGCTGAAAATCAAATAGCTCTGAGCCTGAATTTACTTTCTAAACATCTTCCATTGCAGCACTAAACAATAATTAATTCATTTATGCAAACTTTGATCCACTTGGCCTTTTTTTTTTTTTACAACAGAGCAACGTTTACATATATCAATTAGTTCCACAACTTAAATCATTTTACAGATCTCACAAAATCACTAACTTTTCCAATTACCTTATATAAAATGCACTTTGTATCGACGCCTAGCCAAACACTATAAATTAAACACTTGTAATGCCCTTTAGAATGATGATATGACGGACATCATAAATAAAACCCATGTAATACCTTTTGGAAATATGATGACGCAAACTATCATAAATACAAACTGTTACATCACCTTTTGAATTGATGACGTACGCCCATCACCACAAATAAAACAATTTTATAATGCCTTTTCAAATGACTACGAGGCTTCCTAACCCACAAAAAAAATCATAGTAAACTTGAAACACAATCAATACACATTCTTTACACATGCCTATCACATCAATCTCAGCACTACCTTCTCATTGAGCCCTTGCTATCGACGGCCACTCAAAGGTAAACATGATAAACATTATACTGTCTTTTTCAAGTGCATAAAAATCAATACTTAAAGTTTAAACATCTACCATGAACTTTGGTTTATAATGATACTCAGATTCACTGCTATGATTCAGGTGTTTGTTTTCAAATTAAATTTACTCATTACTGTATATTTCCTATACACTTAATTTTTATTACACTATACCCCCGATTTTATGATTACTCAAGATTCCTCTCATCCCATTCGTAAAATCATTGGTAGCGAAATGTCTTGATCAAAAGCTTACTGTTGAGCAGTAAATACGACTGACCCTAGTCCCCAAAAAATGAGAAAACCCGAGATTCCAAATGTTTTCTCTCGAGCGAAAAGCCTGACTTGCGTAGCGGTTAACGGAAAAATAAAGTAAGTGATAGTTGAAATATAAATTTATATCAATAAACAGACGTCTTACAATCAAAAGAACACCGGCGAACAATAGAAATGACTGACCCTTGTCCCCAAAAAAAGATAAAACCGAGCTCCCGAGTGCCCTCTCGTGAGCGAATAGGCAGACTTCCGTAGCGTTTAACGGCAAAATAAGTCAAGTGATAGTTGAAATATAAATTTATATCAATAGGTGGACGTGTTATTAAAATAACACCGCTGAACAGTAGATATGACCAACCCTTGTTCCCCAAAAAATGAAAAAACCGAGCTTCCGAGTGTCTTCTCGTAAGTGTAAAATCAGTTTTTTTTTCTTTTAATGCAGAAAATCAAACTAAATAAAAATAAAATAAAATTTTTCACAGATAGACAGAGATCTTCAGAAAAATATGTGGAATTGGTAGCTACAATCTACCATTGTCACCAAAACAAATATGCACTTTTGCACGGGGGTAGACATTCATTTGGCCATTCATTACTAGACATTCATTACTAGCTATCACAATGCCCATGTAAATTATTCATCAAAGCAAGAAGGATAAAGCAGATGTATTTATTCATTGCACTGTTATATAAAACTTCTGCATTAATTAAAAGTAACATCATACCAATCCCTCGATATTTGATACTAAGTAAACAAATTATTGTACTGTGACGTGTCGGCTGAAGATACCTAAATCGCAGTTAACCACATATCCTGGTCACTGCACCAGAAATGTGAATTTTCTGAAGCCTACATCGTCTTACTATTGACCAGTAATGATCGTATAGTGGTCATTAAAAATACTTGCAGTGCTCAATTAATATACAACTCGTTGTCGTGGCTGTTTTTACTAATTTGAAATTTTGACTTTTACGTACTGAAACAGTTCAGATCGCAATCATAACGTTATATGAGCCCTAAAACATCGTCAAAGCGTGACGCTCCCGGGAGAGAACAGCTCACAATCGCCGAAGAAACTAAAAAAAAACTTCACATACGTAATTAAGTCACGCAACACAAACAGAAAAAAAAGTGAATAAATAAAACTATTCTAAGTTCCCATGACTGTTCCGACACCTCTATCACTCCGACAAGACAACATGTCCCGCACAACCATCTCACTCCACGCTCAAGCAACATGTAAGTATGGCCAACCCCCGCGACACTTGTTCTCTCCCTGCAGCGCTTCTGGCGGCCACCCCGCGCACCAAGGCAAAAACGTAATGGAAAACTAAAACTATATTAAATATATTGACAAATTACAATCTTTATACTTTTAAACAACCTGTAAAGTGAAAATATAGCTTTGAAAACCATAGTTTCATATTAATTTACAACATAAACTTAAATGAATTTAAATTGCATGTCTTTTCATTGGCCCATGCCGGCCGTCGCAAACATATCGTCGTGTCTCTCGCACACTCAACGAATGGCGGCGTACGTGCACTCCCGTGAAAAGTAAAAGTAGTAGAAAAACTGTGAAAAATCTAAATTTAGCGATTCCAGGAACTGGGTAGGCACACCTGTGCCGTCAAACTACACTTGCCAACAATACACCCAGCCTGAAGTTAAAGTACAATAATAATTAAGCTGCAAACTATAATACTAAATAAAAATTAAAATACAAAATAGCCTCAGTCCAAACAAACCAAATTAAATATAAAATTTAACAATTTCATTTCTGATACAGATAAAATGCTAAAAAAAAAACCTTACCAAACTCCTGTCATCAATACCTGAAAGTAATTAAATAGATAAAGCAAATTCAATAAACTGAACATAAGGAAATAAACAATTCAATGAAATAAAGGAAACAATAAAGGCCTAAGCGGTGGGTGGACCGCCTCACAGTACGTGAACGTAGTTAGAAGTAGCGTGCAGGGTGGACAGATAGTGCAAGTGTACGAACATTCACAAGATGGCATATAGATAGCAGCACTGTACCATAAACCGACGTTCAACCATTTAAAAATGCCACTTTTTGACGTTCTTACCTAAAGTTGTTGGTAATTATGTGCATAAGTGGTTGCAGGTAATTGTTCTCACAGCCAGTATATTAGAGTTCCAGGATTATGCAATACACGAATGTCTAATTTATTTCCAAAGTTTCACGTACCCGTGGTGCAGACAACATTTCTACGCTTGTTGATAGGTAACGCGATCATCGTGCTCTCTTGTGGAATGCACATTTTACGACACGCAGTAAAGCACTGTTCAAGCAAATTGTGCATCACGTTAATTGTTTTAAGTACGTACTGTGTTAGTCCAGAAAAGAAAATAATAATTTCACGCTATTATCTTAGTGGGGTTAGTGTAAGAACGTAAATACATTTGGCGCGAGACGAGAGAAATACGACTTGGAGACAGTGGAGAAATAGCCTAAAAGGTGGCAGTACTACAGATTTTATGAACATTTGTGCAGAGAAATTATGTGCATGGGCTCACAATTATATGTTGCTGTCCGTGTAACACTGTTTCGGTTGCGATGACATGCCTTCACCCTTCCAGCCACTGCGAGGTAGGGAAAGTCTGTAGACGCACGGAGCTCTGCTAGCCGAGGATCTTTTGTCCGTTGTTATACTAAAACTACCTTTTGTTTTCATTACTAAGAATTTCTTTTATGTCTGTTAACCTTTATTTAAGGTAGTTAAAAGTGAATAAACTTGAAAAGAAAAAGAATTTTTACAGATTTTTCTTATTATGTTAAACATTAATGATGACATTTTTAGTTTTTTATATATTTTGTTAGCTAAAGCATTATGTAGTAACTTTGGTTGATAGGCCAAGAATGTGTGCCTCTAGTGGCATGTCATATTGGTGTAAGATTAAAGCAGTAGTTAAAGAGTTTTGTAGTACAGTTCTAAAAAGGTTTTCTTGAGCTTATCTTATAACTTGCTACATCTTCAGGTCAGTATATATTTACTGCCCCAAAATTATTTTTGTTCTCCAAATAGTTAACAAATAAAATTGTGAAAGCTTTTATGAAGTTGCCACAACATGGGTGGATGTGCATGTGTAGTGCTGCCTTAGGTATATAAACAGAACTGTTTACTTTGGTTGCAGGATGCAAACATTTCAGCAACAGGTGACCAGGTTATTCTGGTTGGTGCTGCTTCAAAAGGAATAATTCAAAGAGGTTTCCAGCATAATGCACTAGTCTACAAAACACCATATGCCAAGAACCCATTTGATACAATCACAGACGAGGAGCTTGAAGAGTACAAGAAGGTGGTGGAGCGTAAACAGAAAGGAGAGTCGTGTAAGTTTTCAATTTCCAAAGAATGCCCTTTACAGGAAAGCAGCTAGTATACAGAAACCACTGCTACCGCCAATCCCACAGGATTGCACCCATGTAACAATTAGTACTGTAGCAATTGCTATATTTACTAGATCTTGTTTACCTTCAGTATAAATAATTAAATGTTATATGTCCAAGCAGCTACAACTGTGTCTCCGATAATAATTAGGTATGTTTGCTGTAGTTCATAAAATTGTCTAAAATACTTTGGCCTCACCACTAACACACTAGGACATAAAATAAATGACCACAGAGCAGACATCTTGAGAAATGACTGGCTGCAACATTAAACATCAGATAATTGAAGTGAAGAAGGCTTTGGCCGCTAGGTTAAACCAATTGAATAAAATGACATAGTGTTGAGGTACTCGCAGGTTGGAACTTCTTGATAGTTTCACACATATACAGTAAAAAGACCGAAAACATAACTACGCGGGTGTGCGGTTCCGCGACTTTTCGCTGGCTAAGCCAGCTTCATCAGGCGATGAGTTCAGGCACACTGCGTCCAGGGAGCGAACTAGGGTGCAGTGGGAAAAATTCAAAAAGAAGAGATGTTAGGGTGTAGTGTGTAGTTCTGTCATTTTATTCAATTGGTTTAAACATCAGAAAAAGTCAGTTGCAGTACAAGCATCTTTTTACAAAGATTTTTGTTTCTGCTGCAGCACAATAGTACACCATAAAAGAGTGTTAAGCTAAGGTGCTAGAAACCATTACTAAACTGATATTCATTAATCAAATTGGACTATTGCTAAGTTGTATTTTTTTTTTTTTTTTTTGTATTTTGAGTAATGCAGTGAGGTATAATTGAAAATTAAAATATAAATGGAATCTTTAATTACTTTGAATACTGTATTCTGATGTCACTTTCAGAGAACTGTTGGTACAAATTATGCATGTTTAAAGTGTTGTCAACTAGTATGTATGTTTCATAATGCAGTGCAGTAGTAACACTTTTTTCTGTTTCTAGATACTATAGGTAATATTTTATATTTACAGATTTTTTTTTGTAAAGATGTTTGCATTAAAATGTGTAACATTATAAATTAAATCTTTGATTTATTCTTATTTTGTATCATATTTAAAATACTGATAACATTTTAAAATATAATATTTTTGTGTATGATTGTTGTATATAATTTGTCACAGTTGATGAAGACCAGTCAGAATCGGAACCATTATCATCATCATTGCAAAACAGTAGACCCTTGGATGGCACGGATGGTCTCAAATCTCCCCTTATGTCTCCTACATCTGCCACAAGCGAAACAGAAGAGGAGAGCAAAGATGGTAGCACACTCAAAAAATTTTTTTAACGTTATTGACCTAATTTATTTCAAGTATACTGCATACTCTTTCTTATGTCAAGTTATGTGAAAACAAACTTTGTGTTTGTCTGTGTGTAGCATGTTTGTGTGCATGTTGGCATAGGCATCTGTGTGTGTGTTTGTGTGTTTGCATGCCCATGTGGATGCATTTGTACATGTCTGAGTACGTATCTGTGCATGTCTGAGCGTGCATGTCTGAGCATGCATGTGTGTGTGGGTGTGTGTGTGGGTGTGTGTGTGTGGATGTGTGTGTGGGTGTGTGGATGTGTGTGTGTGTGTGTG
>PNEQ01006198.1:0-16995 GCA_003012365.1 Medauroidea extradentata
AAGAATGGTGTGAAATCAAGCAATACATGGCTGATAACCACCAAAAAAAGACATGTACAGAAGTTTTACACTTTCTTTGCACTGACAAAACAATTGAAAATCTGTTTCCAAATATAGCCAAACTTGCACAAGTTTACAGAGTCATTCCACTTCACACAGCTGACTGTGAGAGAGACTTCTCTCAAATGAAGCTCATAAAAACTGACTTAAGAAACAGACTGGGTTAGTTCACGCTCGATTCCCTGCTACGCATTTCACTGGAAGGTCCAGATGTTCAAGAGTACCCATTTAAAACTGCAGTTGAACATTGGGCAGCACAGAAGAACAGAAGAATTTGCTTGAAATAGCAGTGAAAGTTAACCATGGTTGAGATTTTTTGTTAAATAAAATTGGGGAGTTTATAACAGATCTACAGAATTTGACGTAAAAATTAAATTTTTTTAGTGTATTACAGTTTTGTACAGGTAACCCACACTCTCAAATTCCTAGCTACATCCCTGATATATGATACAGTGCTGCTACCTATCCACCTTCTTGTGAACGTTCGGTACGCTTGCGCTGTCTGCCCATCTTGCACGCTACTTCTATGTTCGCACACAGTAATTTGTTTACTTATTATCGAACACAGAGGGATTGTTTTGACGTTACATTTAATTAATGTTAAAGTTATATATAACAGTGCAATGAAAAAATACATCTGCTTTTTCCTTTTTGTTTGGATGAATAATTTACATGGGCATAGTGCAGGCTGGTAATGAATGCCTAGTAGATGTGCACCAGTACGTATTTGTTTTGGTGATAATGGTAGATTGTAGCTACCAATTTCATGTTTTTTTTTTCTGAAGATCTCTGTCTATCTGTGAAACTTATTATTTTATTAATATCTAGCCTGTTTTTCTGCATTAAAAGAAAGAAAACTGATTGTGCACATGCGAGAATGCACCTGAGAGCTTAGTTTTCAAATTTTTTTGGAGGACAAGAGTTTGTCATATCTACTGTTCAGCAGTTTTTATTTTAATTGTAAGACGTTTGCTTATTGATATAAATTTATATTTCAACTACCACTTTATTTTTATGTTAATAGCTACGGAAGTATGCTTTTCACTCGAGAGAAGACACTCAGAATCTTAAGTTTTCTCATTTTTTGGGGATACGGGTAGGTCACATTTACTGCTCAACGGTGTGCTTTGATTGGAAGACATCTGACTACCAATAACAATTTATGTTTCTATTATTACATTAATTATTCACCAAAAGCTACAGAAATCATGATCCAACTGGAGGCACCCAGCAGAAAATATGCCATTTTAATATTTTATGTGGTGGGGAGGGGAGGTAAATAGGCCGTTATTGATATTATGAATGTGATGAGACAAACCATGAGTATTTGTAAAATTGGGGGTCTAGTGTAAACCTATGTCCTGTCGGCCAACAGAACATGAAACAAATTCCTGTAATACCAGTTACTCTACAAAAATCAGTAAATTCATTATGGCTAGGATTAATCTCCCTTAAAATCAGCCCATACAAGCACCTGTTCAGCCAGCTCCTGAATGTCAGGAACAGGTTCCACCACCACCCTCTGAAAGATATGACGCAAGGCCTCCTGAAGCATGGGCGATGCCCAGCGGGTCTCCGGTGCAGTGGAACCAGTCATGGTGCAAAGGGTCTGCAATGTGGCACGGCGCACAGAAGATGCACTGTGAGACAGGAAGGGCCAGAGACGTGGAACCACTTCCGCCAGCGGCTGTGGTCCCAAGTGTCTATGGGTTTCTGGCAAACTAAGCAGTGCAGCTAGTAGACCCATAAAGCTGTTGCAGGCAGCTGCCAATTCATCCTGGTCCAGAAGGAGATCCCAGAGACGTTGCACTGTCACCTCCACCTGGTCGGGTAGCTGTGACACCAGGCGGCTCGACACAGGAATGAGAGCTGCCGCAGCCACTGCACCCACGTCGTCAACCGGGTCACTAAGACCACATAGCACTGCTGGAAACGCCGCTGGTAGAAGGGTGTTTACCAGATCCTGCCACACAGGATACACAAAGTTAAGAGACTAAATACAGAATACAGGATGTCCACATAAAACCTCCCTGATTTCAAAATGCTGTTAAAAATAAACTATTAGACATAGCGACTAGCGGTTTGCAGCATCATGTGCAGAAACTCATTAAGTTTTGTGTTGAATATTTGCTAACTGGTACCTTTTCTTTTGCTTCAGGTGGAAACTGATAACCAGATATGACAACGCCTCAAGAGAGAGCCCAATGCGTTGTGTGGTATGTGGAAACAAAGTCACCCATAGCCGTCCAACGGAATTACCGACGTGAGTTTCACAAGGAGCCACCAGATGTTAAGACGGTTAAGGCTTGGCATGACAAGTTCCTGGCCACTGGGAGTGTAAACCGACGGTCAGGTTCTGGCAGACAAAGCACATCCGATGAAAGGGTAGAGGAGATCCGACAGGCCTTCCAAAGAAGCCCATCAAAGTCAGTTCGCAGAGCATCACGAGAGCTAAACATTCCTCGCTCAACAGTTCACAAGGTGCTGCATCAACGTCTTCATCTGTATGCTTACAAAGTGCAAATTGTGCAAGCATTGAAGCCGAACGACTTGCAACATCGTTACGAATTTGCTATTGAGATGTTGGAGAGGATCGAGCAAGATCCCAACTATCTAGGAAATGTTATTTTCTCTGATGAAGCAACTTTCCACACATGTGGAAAGGTCAATCGGCATAACATTCGCATCTGAGGTACCGAAAACCCCCACAGTTTTCGGGAACATGTCAGAGACAGCGAAGAGGTGAATGTGTGGTGTGCACTAGTGAAAGACCGGATTATTGGACCATTTTTCTTCATCGAGCCAACAGTAACAGGAATCATTTATCTGGACATGCTTGAGCAATTTGCTATCCCTCAACTCCTTTCCCTTCAACCACGTGTCATCTTCCAGAAGGATGGTGCACCACCGCACTGGAGTTTGCATGTCCGTGACTTCCTGGACAGAACATTTCCACAGCGATGGATAGGATAGGATGTGATGGACCAACCAAGTGGCCACCACGATCCCCGGACATTACCCCTCTGGACTTCTTTCTGTGGGGTTATGTGAAAGACATTGTGTGTGCCTCTCTTGTACGCAACCTAGGCGATCTCCGCAGGCGAATTGTGGATGCAATAGGCACCATCACCCTAGATATACTTGTGTGCACATGGGCTGAGATAGAGAATTGTCTAGACATTTTGAGGGTTACGAAAGGAGCCCACGTAGAAGTGTACTGAATTTTTATACAAAACTTTATGAGTTTCAGCACATGATGCCGCAAACCGCAAGTCGCTATGTCTAACAGTTTATTTTTAACAGCATTTTGAAATCAGGGAGGTTTCATGTGGACACCCTGTAAAATAAAACTCTATTAAAACATTCCCGAATGAAACATATATATTTCCTGCGCATAGGTACAATTCTTTTATCTTTGGTACCACCATTTTCACACTAAACATAATGATTTTATTTCCAGCCTGTCACTACACTGGTATTTTTCATTTCCTGCCTATAACGGCACTAGTATTTCTAATTTCCTACATGTAACTTTTTTTTTGCTCACAAAGTAAAACAGCAGACTATAAAAACTATTGTACATACGAAAACCGTAATTTTCAGGTGAGCACCTTAGATCTACATTAAAGTGATGGTAATATTCTGAAGATGACCTTAAGACACGAGGGAAACACCCAAAATCATGAAACTGGAAGTAACTTTTATGAATTGCACACCTACTGATACAAGATACCTACAGTAATTCTTGCTTATACAGTAACACCTTTTCTTTCCTTCATAAATCCCTCCAAAAAGTTATAACAGGGTTCTACTAGACTTCAAAATTTCTGGACAATTAAATAAGGGTGTGAAAAAGATGTCTAGCGAGAATGTGTACAGTAGCTTATTTTTTGCTGAAGTTCAATTGTTTTTATGTAGATAGAATCACTGCATTAGTAGCTGAAGAGCAGTAGTAATTTGATTTGAGGATTATAACATACTTTGACTGATGCCTACTAAATAAAAATCATGCAGGACATGATTATTGAAAAACATAATACAGGTACTTGTAATGACTGTGAGGTTCCCTAAATTGATCACCCTGGTGATATTTTGTTGTTACTTGTTATACTCTATGTAACTGACTCTGGAATAGAAATTATATTAAATTAAAGTAAACAAGTTGGGGAATTGGTGATTCGCTAGCCATTCAGCCAAAATGAAATTGAGGGGGGGGGGAATGGGGGGAATACTCAACCTATCAGAGTATTACATCTGATGGTGATATATAGTGATACAGTCGAATCCCATTACTACGACAGTTCGTAACAGCAGAAAAAATTGTCGTAATTACGAGTTGTCCTAAGAACCGAATGTTTATATGTATAAACAAACAATTTTATAGGTTATTGACATATAAGGACTAGGAACAATAACAGTGCAGTTTACCTTGGCTAGTATCACTGCTATTATAAAACAAGACCTCCAAAAACGATAGGCATGTGTTTACTAGGCTTAACATTCAATAATTTTATTTATTTCATGATCTCCAATAGCTTTTTGTTACCATTTTCACTCGCTACAGCACTGCAAAACGTAAGGTAAACAAAACAAAAATGGACGTCTACCAAGGCGGCAACTAAAATGAACAGCACTGCCAGCTCACTTGTGATTGGCTGAAGCGAACAACTCTGCACCGATAAGATCTTATGATTGGACTAACAAAAGTTGCGCTGCTGTTCCATATTACCCACGTGAAGTATTCAATGCAACAATAACAATTTTTAGTAAGAGTACAGTTTATTTATCGATTCTAACATAAATTTCGCTAAAATGAAAACCTATAGTTAAGAAATCATAACACGTAACGTATAAAAATATGACACAAGAAGTTTATGAACTTACTCAGGTTACGCTGGGTAGTGTAAAACTTCAACTCCAGGCTTTCAAAAAGTGATCCAAATTAAGTTTGCATTTGATGCGTTGCCATGATCGGACAAATCTAACGTGTTCTACAAACAACCCTAGCAGGTTAACTTTTTAACTTCTTGCAGTATAACATACACAATAAAAAAATCATAGTGAGTTTGAAACTGATTCTACAATGTCGTTCGTTACTGTAATACAAACAAGATGCACGCAAGCGATGCTGCGTACTCAGTCCACGGGCCGCTTTCGCTTTCGTGCTGTACCAAGATGGCGTCCATAACAATCGAGGTCGAGCAAGTAACGGCAGCATTGCCAGATGCAACTGTATTTCCACCACTGCAATATCTTGTGTAGTTTACTCTGCCACGCTAAGCCGATAAGGCCCATTCTACAATGGCATGAACGGAGCCATGTAACATGGAAGCAAACTACGTAAAACTTTGCTTTATTCGTGTTGGCTGCACTTATTTACAGACACGGAAGAGTTGGAAGCTGACCAACTTCTTACGTTCTTCCGTGCGCTTATCCTTTTAAGCAAACGGATAAGTTGTTTTGAAGATTCAATTCTGAAAGTTTTACTCAATCCGCCTCAGTTTTACGTGTTACAGACTGTGCCATTATAGAATGGGCCTTAACTATGATTATTAAGTGCACTTGTATTTATTGTTTGCTTATAATTTTAAAAAAAATTATTTTGCACAGTATGTTGATGATTGTTGTTTGTGAATCTCTCATATCTACGAAAGTGCTCATGACTATACCACTCGTAAATACCGAACATTTATACAATAAACAGCATATACAAACTAACGGTGCATTACAAACACTTGTGATTACGAACATCTCGTAATATCCCGTACTCGTAGTAATGGGATTCCACTGTATGTACTTGCAGGCATTAAGATTCAAAGTTTGTTTCACGTACATTCATTGTTGTTAGGTATACCAAAGGTACATAAAAAGTTCACATTTAAGGAAAAAAAATTTTGAACTTTTATAAAGTAGTGTGCTATTATGTACTACATTAAAATTCACTTAAAAAAATGTTTTACTCTAGTACTTTAGGAATAAAATTCACTTTGGCACTTTTAAGCATCTGACCATATTGAGCCTTCCTATTCAAGTTGTATTTGCGTTTCGTTGTGCTGTTACGTCAACTTAAATGTGTTTGTGGTCACTGGTATGCCTTCAAGCTGTAAAGGTGCCTCCGCAACTATCTGCTTAGGTAGTGTAATACAAGTGAGAGGAATTGCACAAAGGGGGGCACAGATCAATTGATGGTTATTATTTCCCAGTCATAGGTGAGTGTGTGCCTGGCTTGCCTACACATCATGTATTTAAATTGAGTTGAGTTTGTCATCTGTGTTATTATATAAATGAACTTGAATTAGGATTATCAAACAATCTTCACTATTGTATTCTTTTTTTTATTAAATGACCTGTCGGTGCTAAATTAATGATGCCTGGTGAGCCATACATATTTTAAATTAACTATAATGTCAAATGTCCAAGTTAAACTGTGATGCATAACTATATTTTGACATATTTATAAATGGATAACTAATTTACTAATTTTATATTTCTACTTTTGTTGGGATTGAGACTGAACTTATGGAAAGTCAGGAGGGCCATCTGCCATGTGGAATTCGTATTTGAGTTAAATTTTGTGCAAGAGGATTGAATCATGTCTCATTTTGATCAGCATTACTAAGTTAGTTTGTCATTATACATTCAATAGGAATGACGCAATCACCAATTTTCCGTTTTGGTTTGTTTTCCATTGTTTGTATCTGACCTATGGTCATCCTGGCGCTGAGTTCATCACGTGATAGGCTTTTCCCGGGGCCAGCATGACGAAGTTAAGGTTGTAACGGCAGTTTAGTTCAATGTTGTATCCATCCGCAAGTGACGCCATTCCAATCTAATTTGTTTTTAGTCTCAATAACCAACATTTGCTTGTTCCGTAATATAATTGATTAATGTTTCGGTGGCCAGAGTCGTCAGTTTTGAATTCGCAACAATGTGGCGCATAAAATAGATTGTAATAATTAAAGGTATGCATCAGCACCATCGCGGGGGTGAGCGGATGCACTGCCATTTTTTCCTTGTCTAAGATCGCCTCGTGGAGAAAGGGTGGCTGCGGCTACGTGAGTCAGCTCATCGGAAAGTTTGTAATTGTCTCTGAAGTATCTGAAATTATTAATTGTGGCCGTTCAGTACTAAAAAGTTGCACCAATTAACGAGTATTATCAATAACCATCCACATGTTCTCGAACTTGAGATAAGAAAACTTGCCGCCGGCTTCAGCATCAAAGTACTGACTAAGCAGAGTATGGAGATACTCTGCTTAGTCATTCTTCGATGCTGAAGCCGAATGATTACGCTGGTTGCATTAAAGCACAAACCGTAACAAACAAGTAAAAGCAGAAATGAAACAATAGTCAACTGCATGACACACACACTGAGCAGGATAAGGAATCTCTTAAGAAGAATTTTTAAACATCACACTCTTTTAGCTCATTTGTGGGTAACCATGTAAAAACAAAACACAACATAATTTAACACATGATAGAGAGAATACAAAGTAAAATTATAGTGAAGTGGTTGATATGGTAATCAGTTCTCACCTCTCTTACAGCCATCAAGTATTTGATGCCAAGCAGGCCGCCATGTCGAGCCTCCCATTCATTCTGTTTTAGCAGTTGGAGTAGAACATGCAAGACTCCTTCCACGCCATTTACATTCATCAGGTGCAGCACAGATCCTTTAAACAAGGCACACACAAGCTACAACTACCTCCTATACTACAAAGTTTTCTCTGTATTTTAACATTTTCATCCATTATTTTTGTCATAAATACTGTATTATCAAATGTTCGGTTAAATAGACAATGGAACCTTTTATTTTTCACACTACTTCAGGACCTGCATGAAGTTTGCATAGGACCAGGAAAAACATGTGTAAAATAAGGGAAAAATAAATACTGTGCATGGTAATGTAAAGAAATTGCCCTATTGCTTTAAGTTTCCCACTGCCAACATTTCCATTCTTGGTGCAACATCACAAACAGGGGTTTTCAGTATGTATTTATTACTAAGATCAGCTTGTTTAAACTGAATTATACAGCCTAAATTTCTATTCAAACAACCCAGTTGAATTAAAATTGTCTCAGTGTTGCTAAATTGAGTGAATCACATAGTGTTTGCTCTTGTTTTCATGAGCTTCAAACTTAACCACCCTTCTGTGCAATGTACTTTGGACATAAAGAATATTCTGGTTTGCTTCTTGCACTGTTTGCTCTCAAACACATGATAATACCACTGGTTGTTCACAACTTGTACAAAAGTTGTTCTTATTCATGTAGCATTGCCACAGACTTAGCTTTTTCCCTTCCCCACCCTATATTCCATTTATAAGTATCCAAAAGGTCTATGGTTGCTTTATTCCTGAATTCCGGTAAGAAACAGTTATTGATTTGGTTGAAATTTCTGTAACATAAAAGTTTCAATGATGGAAAGCGATACAGTATTTTTTAATTTAATAAAAGCAAGTTAATTACAGTATGGTGTTTACTAAAATGTCCAACAGTGGTAAAAGTAGCGCTGAACCTATACCAATAACCAATATGTAATACCGACCAGTATAAATGTATCGGAACTGGCTGATTCGACACTTATTTCTAACTGATAGAAGTCACCCATGTTATCAAAGATTTCATTTATAGTTGCACTTGAACAAAATGTACAATCAAACCTCGTCACTCCATTTTAGTAACTAATATTTTCCTACTAATACCACTACTTATTTTCTTCAGGTTCTGTTCATATTCCACTCAAAGTAATACATTAGTATCCAGTAAGTTACACTGCAAAATATGTAGCCCCTGTTTAGGTTTTGTGATGACAGCCTAAATAAAAAGTCATCATATTTTCTGTCACAGATTATACTAACGTGTGCCAGAAAAATTATGATAATGAAAATGTTAAAAAATTACTGCTATTGAAATGAACACTCTCCAAAAGGTATGGTGGCATTATCCAATGCAAAACGAACATGTGGTAAAACAAGATGGCAATCTAATGCTACTGCCACCAAACGCTAGCAATATAAAAAATCTGAGAACACTGCCTGTATGCATTAGATAGCAATAATCAGTTTGTGTATTTATATATAACGAAACCATTTTTTAACTTTTTTTCAAAAATATTTTTTAACTTTTTTTAACTACGGTATTTAAAGTGAAATAACTTGCACGGATAATCCGCAAATCGGATAATCAGCGCACGGATAATCAGGAGTCTACTGTACCTGCTGAAATTACTTTCACTTATTATCTGTAAAAATTATTTTAAAAATGCATGAACAAATAATGATCAATTATTACAAATTTGCTTGGCAGGTAAATTACATATTTCAATTTCATTTTTTGACAATGAAAATTAAGTTGCATTAGACCTATCATTAAACGTACATATTGTAACAAAACAATACTGTATGTATTTGCATTTTGAAGAATGCAACAGTATCTGACATATCTGCTTTGAGATACAGGTATGCATCGGTAAAGGAAAAATCCTGTATCGGTTCAGCACTAGGTAAGGACTAACATTTTCAAGTGATAGAAAACTTCACATTTCAAAATTTGTTGTTGCAACAATGAACTGGGATATATGCATCCCTCGTGGACATAATGAGTTCCTCAACTTCAACATTCAACAATAAATACACTTGTAAATAATTAATCAACAATTGAAGCGAGTGCTGTTAAGTGTATAGGCCGCTTAAAAAAATTAAAATTAATCAGAGCGTCAAACTACTATTTACTTGACACACTTTTATTAAAAGGTGTGGTTTATCGGCGCAGAAGCACCAAGGATACCAATTTTATCGGTGCTTTATGGCGAAAAAAGGCACATATCCTAGCCAACTAGGAATTGACCCTTTTTGTGCCTCAAATGGTTGGATTGACTGCTAATAACAGACATAACCTTGTTTATTTGTCAAATTTTATTACTGAATTTGCAATTTTTCTGAACAATATGTAATTCTCAAGTGTGAGTTTACATATTTGAAAGTTCATCATTGTGAAAAATGTTTGTGTACAGTGTTAATTTAAATTATTACTTTTATTAACATTTTACTATGTTCACCACTCAACACAATTACGTGCTTTTTACACTTTAAAAAATAAATTATACTGTATTTTATGCATTGCATTGATTCAAAAATAATAATGCAAATGTGGCATGTACAATATCATTATGTTGAATGTTTCTGATTGGAATCTAACAGAAAAAAAAAAAAACTAAAACTACATTTATTTTAAGAAGTATTGCAAAAAAAATAGCAAGTGCACATCAAGTGGATTGCACGCAAAAACAGGCCCGTGCAAGGGCCTTAGTTAGCTGAATACACACTTTGACTCAACGTCATGTGCTATGCACTCTGTCTCCATCTTTAAAGGGTTAAAAATATTATAACACTACACAACTGCATTTAAATGTTAATGTGTTAATCAGCATCTGACATCAGATGTATTGGCTTAAAGATAACAGTTTGGATCAGTATCTGTCAGTCTTTTAATCTTTTATCAGCTGAGCAATAGGAAATATGATGCAAGATAAGTGTTCCGTCGAACATACACGGCGTAAACACGTCCGTAAGAAAACCGATAACACCACACGTTTTTTAACTACGGCTAGGTCGCCATCTTGCCCGATAGACTCGTTGAGTCCACAAGAGAAAAAAAAAACAAAGCTAAGTTCCGGGTAAGAGTCACACAAGAGACAGTCAATAAAGTTCAGTTCACAAATAACAACAACAACAACAACCTAAGTACAAAGTTGACAGGTCCAAACAATAAGATTATGTTAGTGATTGAAAAGCTGATTTCAAAAGTTTCCAAATGCCATACAAAGTTTGTGAAAAATATTTATGATACCAAACAATTGTATAGTGGTGTAGAAATTTTTTTTTATTTACAACGAAACCCTGCAACATTGATTTTGCAGGAGGTTAAATTAAATCATGCAAGTGACATTCCATCATTCACTTCACTTTCAATTCAATTAAAAGCGATACGAAATATTTTTTTAACTACAGTTCTACAGTGGAGCCTAGTTATTTCAAACCCTTGACGCGCCGCGGGCGCATCGCTTCTATTGAGCTTCCTCACGGTCCTGCCGACCACCCTTCCCCCCCTTTCTTTATGACGTTACAAGCCCTGCCGGTCGGCCGCCAGACGTGCTGCCGTCGCCTGTAAGCAGGCAACCCGCCACACACCGCAGTGCGTGGGAGGCATACCCACCCCTCTGAGCATCGTGCGGCCCTGGAGAGAGCGTACCATCCTGCGCTTCCCGGCCCCAGACTGCGCAGATAAGCTATCACCGCCACTCCTTCCCTCCCCCGCTCGCCCTGGCTAGCAGGATATATAAGGCGTGCAGAGAACAGAACCGGGCGGGAGTTCCGCCAAGCAGTTCCGCCAGTTCCGTGACAGCTATTGCAGCGACTCTCAGCCTTCCAGCGGCTGCCGTCACCCGCACACGCAGTACAGTGAGAGGTCTGAGTTCACGCCTAGTTTACCGCGCAATCGTGTAGAGCAGCCCTCGCCCTTTTCGCCGAGTCTCGTTTTGTGTCAGGAGGCAGAGGGCGGTTGACAGGGGAAGCTACCTTGGGTACAGGCTGGGGCTGTGCATTATTTATAATAAACACAGCTCCACCTTAACTCTGTTTGTCTGCTTTGCTCTTTTCCCTCCTGGTTTATTTTCCAAATCCCACCTGTCACCTTTTCAGACTCCAACCCGCGACCTCTCGCCCCGAGGCCAAAGAATAATCATAGCTAACTCTCTTGCGGCCCTTCCGGCCTTCCCGGCAACGTCGGGGATTTTCGTCATTGGTTAGCTCGCCGGCCTGGGATCGCCGGCGCCTCCAAGCGGCGTCGACCGATCGCAGCGACGGAGGGCGCCAATACGTCCCTTGCGTCATCCCGCAGCTCACCGACTGGGATAGTCGACGCCTACCAAGCGGCGCCGTCAATCGCAGGAGGCAGAGGGCGCCGATACGCCTCCCCGACGCCCCGCATCACCAACAGCAGGCACCAGGGCGCAGTAGCATTGGCCCCCTGGAAGCCGCACCCAGAGTTTCCCCCAATAACCTCGCGAGTCAATCCCCTTAGCACTACATGGTTTGTTTCATTTTCGCAAGTTAGAATTGGGCCTCGAGGTGAGAAAGTCTCCCTCTTGTTAATCCATTCAAGACAGTATTGCCCCACCTCCTCTCCCAGAGGCACATTCTTGAAAACAGACAACCTCAACAACCTCATCACCCGAGACCCTTCCCAGCAAGAGCCCTGTTTATGGAGCCACAAGCACCCTGCTGCCAGGGGCCAAACTAAGACGCCTAAAGGTAACTTAACCTTAATACCTCCGACGAGAGTCACCCTCTTAATACAAAGTTCTCATTAATACAAAAACGAGAGTCACCCTATTAATACAAAGTTCTCATTAATACAATCATATTTTTCCAAATAATTTACGGCATCACGTAATTTATGCACCCTACATTTTTACCATCATTTCATGAAACAAAAATATTTCGCGATATTTACTCAGTGGTTTTTTCAGGGCAGGAGATACAGATGCACGCAGGAACTTGTCCGGTGGCTGCCCAGCTGCTGGGCCGACGCGGCACTGGATTGTAAACAAGGGGACAAGGAGAAGCGTGATGCGGGGCATGTGGAAGGGGAGGGGGGGAGCAGAAACCTTTTCAATTGGGAGTGGGTGGGGAGGAAGGCAGGAAGGCACCAGCTAGAAAATGAGGGTAGAATGTGTAACCACCCCCCCCCCCCCCTGAAGAAGTAACCACACGAGTCCTCCCCCTTCCATCCCTCTCCTCCCCTACACAGCTCTAGCAAGCTCAACGGTATCTGCCAGCTAGTGCACAAATTTTTTTTATCTATGTTAGTCTTTGTAACAATGAGGAAGTACGGGAGTCATACTGCTGCATTTATGGTGAAAGCAGATAATGGTAATCGTGCTTCAGCTCGCCACTTTTCAGTTACTGAAGGCCACATAAAATATTGGCAGAAACAGAAAGATCAACTGGAAATAATAAGGCAAGCGCAAGATAGTTTTGGGGTCCCAAACAAGGGAAATTTCCAAACATTGAAAAACGCTTGGTACATGACATCCAAGATTGTAGGTGAAGTGGATATGCCGTGTCAACAGAGATGCTTCAGTTCTACGCACGCGATATTGCAAAGAGTGTAAATATCAGTGCTGGGCAGTTCAAGGCCAGTCCAGGCTGGGTTACGAGGTTCATGCGGCACAAAGGATGTTCACTGCGAAGGCGGACATCATTGTGCCAAAAACAGCCACAAGATCATACCGAAAAAGTGCAGAAGTTCCATAAATTTGTGATTTGCCTTAGGGAAAGGAATTCATATCTCTTGTCACAAATAGGCAACGCGGACCAAACACCTGTTTGTTTCTATATTCCTAGTCGGACAACAACTGACGAAAAGGGAACGCGTAGCTATTTGATAAGAACTTCGGGCGCAGAAAAACAACGTTTTACAGTTATACTTGCCATAACAGCAGACGGCAGGAAGCTCCCACCTTATGTGATTTTCAAGAGGAAAACTTTGCGTAAGTGTAGTTTTCCAAAGGGAATGTACGTGCGTGTACATTCTAAACGTTGGATGGATGGCGAGTAAATGATAGACTAGCTAAAAACTGTTTGGTTTAACAGACAGGGCGCTCTTTTGAAGTTGCAGTCTTTATTAGTGTTGGACAGCTTTAAAGGTCATCTGACAGAAGATGTGAAATGGAAATTGCCAGAAAACAAAACTGAAATGGCTGTAATTCCCGGCGGGCTAACTGGTTTGTTGCAGCCGCTAGACGTAAACGTCAACAAACCTTTTAAGGACCATTTGCTGCGAATGTATACGGAATACACGGCAGAGGGAAACCACACGCTGAACACCTGGAGGAAAAATATAGCGACCGACGCTAGAAAAAGTATGCGGGTGGATTATGGAGAGCTGGAGTCGTATTTCGGAGGCTATCGTTGCGAAAAGTTAAAAAAGAAAAAAAAAACGGCATTTTCAATAAACTGGACGGCACTGAAGACGACCTGATGTGGAGTGAAATCGCCAACTCTGACCATTGTGAAAGTGCCAGTAGTGACAGTAAAGCTGTTGATCTTTCGTCTGAAGAATCAGACTAAAAAGTGTACAAAGTGTTATTTTTTCTATGTTACCATAAATATCTCCGAATTTTTGTAACTTTCAGAAAAAAATCATTTATCATAGTTCTTTAATTGATACATATTGTTGAATGCTGAATGTGAAAACAATTACTTTAACCCTTTGCCAAGAAAGATGTAGAGTGTGACGTTAAAATTACCGATACGTAACACGCTACAGCTCTACACTGTTGCCAGGCCAGGTGGCCAGTTGACCGGGCTGGCAGTCAGCCGGCCGGCCAATGCTTATCACTGTGCAACTGACTGCAAACAGTAAGTACCTATGTGATCTTGGAATCAAATGTAACTGGAGCATCTGCTAACAGCAAAGTTTTTAGTGTTATGTACGAGTACTTTTCTTTTAGGATTATTTTTAAATCATTATTTCAATTTTTCCTAAACATGACCTCACTTGAAAGAAAAATTTTTTTATTTCTGCGAATATTTTAAACACCCCAATTTTTCAGCTTAAAAAACTTAGTAAAAACTGTGTAAATTATGTAGAAAAATACGGTAAGTGCTTTTTTCCCCTTTCGAATGACATGAGAAATTAAATACATATTAACTTAAGGTTCAATTACACATAAAATTAGTACTGTATACCTAATATCAATTTCAGTTGTTAGAAGAAGTCACGGTGGTAGTAGCAAAGCTTGTATTTTGGAACTAAACATGCAGAAAATATCTTTACAGAATTTTTGGAATTTTTGTAAACACCTGTTATTAAAAAACCTCATTATTACAATTTGCAAAAATTCAGGGCCTTCAGGTTTGTATTAATGAGGATGCACTGTATTTACATTTATAAAAATACAAACTTGTATTTGACTTGTTTACGCTTATATGTATACAGGTTTATTGATGTTTTTGATTTTCAAGAACTAATTTTGATGGCACTGCCTATTTTTGGAGAAATACAGTTTACAATTACAAGATTATTTTCACAAAAAATTGGTTTTTATTAGTTACAAACACTTGTTTTGGTTTAACATCATCCTGCCATGACCTAACTACAATGTTAACTTAAGACTTGATGTACAGTTGTTCATAAAGCTGAATTAATTATTTCACTGACAAAGTTACAAGATCTACAACAAAAACTATAATTTTAAAACTCAATTATTACAAAATACATGCAAGAATGATAATTAAGCTCCCTGACCATAGAAGAATCCAGAAAACAGACGGAGATATACTAACCAAGAGCCTGAGCACATGTCTCTCGGACTGGTGCAACAACTTGGTCAGAAACAAAGTCGCCAAACCGATCCAATGCTAGCACACACACCAGTCGTAATGCCACATCCTCCAACCACAAATGATGACTCTCCTCCATCTGCAAGAATGTGAACTAGCACATTAGAGCTACCAATACAGCCTACGCTCAAATCTAAAATACAGAAAGAACAATGAGTAGCACATCCCAACAAAAATGTACACATATGTATTAACAAGAGTAAGAAATATTGATGTGTCTTGTACTACACACTTCTAGAAAAAAAAGCAAGTGAAATATTTCCAGAGATGAATGAAGGTAAATGATTTTCTGATTTTAGAGAAGTTGGTTAGATGATTTAAGAAGAGACTCAAAAAGGTAAATATTGTAAAAATATAATTGCAAGAACGGCTACAAAGACTGGTAGTAATAATGAGAAACTGCAGAGCATTAATAATCTCATTACATTTGATATAAAGTAAATGCTAATTACAGTTCAAGCGCTCGCCAGAGCAGGTTGTGTTTCTCGAATGCTCCTGCTAGTCCGGTTCTCAGAGGGCTAAGTATTCTCTGCGGTCGGAAATATGTTTCGTTCGCCGAAATCTAAAGTGCTTTCTGGTTCTGATGAATCATCTTCTAACGTGTGTGACAAATCCTCTGATGATTTTCCAGGCTTTGGTGCCAACCTGCCGGGTATTTTAGATATTGCTGCGCTGAAATTGGGTCAAGACAATATTGTTTCTATTCTAAATAGCTTAGCCGACAAGCTGGATCAACTTTCTAATGAAAACTGCATCCTGAAGACCCTAGTTCATGACCAGGGCAAAGAGCTTTCTTTCATAAGGGACGCTCTAAAAAAGGTGGAAAATTACTTGGGTCTAGAAAAGTCTACTCAAGATCAGGATCTATTACAGCGAAAGGACATCGATGAGAAGAACTTAGAATCATTCAGTCAGTCAGTGAAACCCCAGACTTTCAGCTCGGTAGCTAAGAAAGGCCAGCAACATGAAGCACAGAGACCAGACAAGCAGCAGCCACTTGGGTCGTCTAAACTTTTGCAAGCTCAGCAGCCCAGCGCTACGTCAGCTGTTTCGTCGGTCAGCAACTCTGCCTCCTCCAGAAAGGATGCTGACGATGGCTTTACAGCTGTCTCTAGGCGTTCACGATCAAAAAAGACGGACACGGACAACAACACAGTGGTGCCACCAAATGCTGACTCTAGCCAAATTGGTGCCAGAAACTCAAGCAGATTAAAAGTGATTACAAAAGCAGTGAAACCTAGGTCTAAGGCAATATTCGTCACTAGATTCGACCCTTCTGTTTCCGAAAAAGAAGTTATCGACTACATTAAATCTGAAGTGAACCTAAACTACCTTCGAGTGGCCAGATTAAAGACGAAATTTGACACCTATGCATCTTTTCATGTCGCTGTCGAGGAAAAAGATTTACCTGTCATTTATAATTCAATGTTTTGGCCCGTCGGCATACTAATTAACGAGTACAGAGGTCCGCTCAAACCTGAGCAACTGTTTGTGCAGCCCACTCCTCTTCTACAAGAAAGTGCGCAA
>PNEQ01006199.1:0-16995 GCA_003012365.1 Medauroidea extradentata
ACTATGCTGTAGTGTATGCTCCTCCAACACACTATGCTGTATTGTATGCTCCACCAACACACTATACAGTAGTGTTAGCTACTGAAAAATACAACACTGCAGCATTTACTCCTTCACCATCCTATGATGTAGTGTTTGCTACTCCAACACACAATGCTGCAGATTATGCTCCTCCAGCATCCTATGCTGTAGTGTTTGCTACTCCAACACACAATGCTGCAGTGTTTGCTCCTCCAGCACCCTATTCTGTAGTGTATGTTCCTCCAACACACTATGCTGTAGTGTATGCTCCTCCAACAAACTATGCAGTAGTGTATATTCCTCCAGCACCCTATGCTGTAGTGTATGTTCCTCCAACACACTATGCTGTAGTGTATGCTCCTCCAACAAACTATGCAGTAGTGTATATTCCTCCAACAAACTATGCTGTAGTGTATGCTCCTCCAACACACAATGCTGCAGTGTATGCTCTTCCTGAACTTTATGCTGTAGTGTTTGCTGCTCCAACACACAATGCTGCAGTATTTGCTCCTTCAATACACTGTGCTGTAGTGTTTGCTCCTTCAATACACTGTGCTATAGTGATTGCTCCTTCAACACACAATGCTGCATTGTTTGCTCCTTCAACAAACAATGCTGCAGCATTTGCTCCTCCAACACACTATGCTGTAGTGTTTGTTACTGCAACACACTATGCTGTAGTGTTTGCTCCTCGAACACACAATGCTGCAGTGTTTGCTCCTCCAACACACAATGCTGAAGTGTTTGCTCCTCGAACACACAATCCTGCAGTTTTTGCTCCTCCAGCACCCTATTCTGTAGTATTTGCTCCTTCAGCACACTATGATGAAGTGTTTGCTCCTCCAGCACCCTATGTAGTAGTGTTTGTCGTCTAGCATCCTATGCTGTAGAGTTTACTCCTCCAACACACAATGCTGCAGTGTTTGTTTCTGCAACACACTATGCTGTAGTGTTTTCTCCTTTAATACACTGTGCTGTAGTGTTTTTTTCCTTCAATACACTGTGCATTAATGTTTGCTCCTTTAACACACAATGCTGCAGCATTTGCTCCTCCAACACACTATGCTGTAGTGTTTGTTACTGCAACACACTATGCTGTAGTGTTTGCTCCTCGAACACACAATGCTGCAGTGTTTGCTCCTCCAACACACAATGCTGCAGTGTTTGCTCCTTGAACACACAATCCTGCAGTTTTTGCTCCTCCAGCACCCTATTCTGTAGTATTTGCTCCTTCAGCACCCTATGATGAAGTGTTTGCTCCTCCAGCAACCTATGTAGTAGTGTTTGTCGTCTAGCATCCTATGCTGTAGAGTTTACTCCTCCAACACACTATGCTGTAGTGTATGCTCCTCCAACACACTATGCTGTAGTGTATGTTCTACCAGCACCCTATACAGTAGTGTTTGCTCCTCCAAAACATAATTCTGCAGTGTTTGCTCCATCAATACACTGTGCTGTAGTGTTTGCTGCTCCAACATACAATGCTGCAGCATATTGATCCTCTAACACACTATGCTGCAGAGTTTGCTCCTTCAACACACTGTGCTGTAGTGTTTGCTCCTTTAACACACTATGCAGTAGTGTTTGCTCCTCCAGCACCCTATGCTGTAGTGTTTGCACCTCCAACACACTATGCTGTAGTGTTTGCTCCTCCAACACACAATTCTGCAGTGTTTGCTCCTCCAACACACTATGATGTAGTGTTTGCTCCTTTAACACACTATGCTGTAGTTTTTTTTTCCTTTAATACACTTTGTTGTAGTGTTTGCTCCTCAAATATACTATTCTGTAGTGTATGCTTCTCCAGCACCATATGCTGTAGTGTTTGCTCCTCCAACACACAATGCTGCAGTGTTTTCTCCTCCAAAACACTATGTTGTAGTGTTTACTCTTTCAATATAATGTGCTGTAGTGTTCGCTCCCCAAATAAAGTATTCTTTAGATTATGCTTCTCCAGCAAACTATGCTGTAGTGTTTGCTCCTCCAACACACAATGTATCAGTGTTTGCTACTCCAGCACCCTATGCTGTAGTGTTTGCTACTCCAGCACCCTATGCTGTAGTGTTTGCTACTCCAACACACTAATCTGTAGTGCTTGCTCCTCCAACATACAATGCAGCAGTGTTTGCTCCACCAGGACCCTATGATGTAGTGTTTGCTCCTCCAACACGCAATGCTGAGTGTTTGCTCCTCCAACACACTGTGCTGTAGTGTTTTCTCCTCCAACAAAGTACGCTGTTGTGTTTTCTCCTCGAACACACTGTGCTATAGTGTTTGCTCCTACAACAAACTATGCTGTACTGTTTGCTCCTTCAACACACTGTGCTGTAGTGTTTGCTTCTCCAACAAACTATGCTGTACTGTTTGCTCCTTCAACACACTGTGCTGTAGTGTTTGCTCCTCCAACAAACTATGCTGTAGTGTTTGCTCCTTAAGCATAATGTGCTGTAGTGTTTGTTCCTCCAACAGACTGTACTGTAGTGTTTTCTCCTCCAACAAACTACGCTGTTGTGTTTGCTCCTCCAGCACCCTATGCTGTAGTGTTTGCCCCTTCGACACACAATGCTGCAGTGTTTGCTCTTCCAGCACCCAATGCTGTAATGTTTGCTCCATCAATACACTGTGCTGTAGTGTTTGCTCCTTCAACACACAATGCTGCATTGTTTGCTCCTTCAACACACAATGCTGAAGCATTTGCTCCTCCAACACACTATGCTGTAGTGTTTGTTACTCCAATACACTATGCTGTAGTGTTTGCTCCTCCAACACACAATGCTGCAGTGTTAGCTCCTCCAACACACAATGCTGCAGTGTTTGCTCCTCCAGCACCCTATCCTGTAGTGTTTGCTCCTTCAATACACTGTGCTGTAGTATTTGCTCCTACAAGAAACTATGCTGTTGTGTTTGATCCTTAAGCATAATGTGCTGTAGTGTTTGTTCCTCCAACAGACTGTACTTTAGTGTTTTCTCCTCCAACAAACTATGCTGTTGTGTTTGCTTCTCCAACACACTGTTCTGTAGTGTTTGGTCCTCGAACACACTGTGCTGTGGTGTTTGCTCCTCCAACACATTGTGCTGTAGTGTTTGCTGGTACAACAAACTATGCTGTAGTGTTTGCTCCCCCAACACATTGTGCTGTAGTGTTTGCTGGTACAACAAACTATGCTGTAGTGTTTGCTCCTCCAACAAACTATGCTGTAGTGTTTGCTCCTTCAACACACTTCTCTGCAGTGTTTGCTCCTCCAACACACTGTGCTGTAGTGTTTGCTCCTACAACAAACTATGCTGTTGTGTTTGCTCCTCCAACACACTGTGCTGTAGAATTTGCTCCTCTAACACACTGTGCTGTAGTGTTTGCTCCTCCAACACACTGTGCTGTAGTGTTTGCTCCTTCAACACACTGTGCTGTAGTGTTTGCTCCTTAAGCATAATGTGATGTAGTGTTTGTTCCTTCAACACACTGTGCTGTAGAGTGTGCTCCTTCAACACACTGTGCTGTAGAGTGTGCTCCTCCAACACACTGTGCTGTAGTGTTTGCTCCTTGAACACACTGTGCTATAGTGTTTGCTCCTACAACAAACTATGCTGTACTGTTTGCTCCTTCAACACACTGTGCTGTAGTGTTTGCTCCTTCAACACACTGTGCTGTAGTGTTTGCTCCTCGAACACACTGTGCTATAGTGTTTGCTCCTACAACAAACTATGCTGTACTGTTTGCTCCTTCAACACACTGTGCTGTAGTGTTTGCTCCTCCAACAAACTATGCTGTACTGTTTGCTCCTTCAACACACTGTGCTGTAGTGTTTACTCCTCCAACAAACTATGCTGTAGTGTTTGCTCCTTAAGCATAATGTGCTCTAGTGTTTGTTCCTTCAACACACTGTGCTGTAGAGTGTTCTCCTTCAACACACTGTGCTGTAGAGTGTGCTCCTCCAACACACTATGCTGTAGTGTTTGCTCCTTCAACACACTGTGCGGTAGTGTTCACTCCTCCAACACACTGTGCTGTAGTGTTTGCTCCTACAACAATCTATGCTGTAATGTTTGCTCCTTCAACACACTGTGCTGTAGAGTTTGCTCCTCCTACAAACTGTGCTGTTGTGTTTGCTCCTTCAACAGACTGTGCTGTAAAGTTTTCTCCTCCAACACACTGTGCTGTAGTGTTTGCTCCTTCAACAGACTGTGCTGTAAAGTTTTCTCCTCCAACACACTGTGCTGTAGTGTTTGCTCCTACAACAAACTATGCTGTAGTGTTTGATCCTTCAACACACTGTGCTGTAGTGTTTACTCCTCCAATAAACTATGCTGTAGTGTTTGCTCCTTTAACACACTGTGCTGTAGAGTTTGCTCCTCCAACACACTGTGCTGTAGATTTTGCTCCTCCAACACACTGTGCTGTAGTGTTTGCTCCTCCAACACACTGTGCTGTAGTGTTTGCTCCTTCAACACACTGTGCGGTAGTGTTCACTCCTCCAACACACTGTGCTGTAGTGTTTGCTCCTACAACATACTGTGCTGTAGTGTTTGCTCCTTCAATACACTGTGCTGTATTGTTTGCTCCTACAACTAACTATGCTTTAGTGTTCGCTCCTCCAACACACTGTGCTGTAGTGTTTGCTCCTACAAAAACTATGCTGTAGTGTTTGCTCCTCCAACACACTGTACTGTAGTGTTTGCTCCTACAACAAACTATGCTGTAGAGTTTACTCCTCCAACACACTGTGCTGTAGTGTCTGCTCCTCCAACACACTATGCTGTAGTGTTTGCTCCTTCAACACACTATGCCTTAAAGTTAGCTCCTTCAACACACTGTGCTGTAGTGTTTGCTCCTTTCTTGCTTTCTTATCACCACTAGGTGTGAAATATATTTTCTATACCACATCTATTTTTTCTATTGCTGCTGCTTTACATATAGTCACTGCTAGCAACTATGCCTCAAAATTATAAAACTTTTAAGTATGTTCGTTTACGTGTCACAAATTTTGTAGTTTTTTTTAAATAAAATATGTAACCCATAAAAGTAAAAATATTACTGTATATAAAATACACCTACATATTTTTTCCTTCTTTTCAGATAGTGTTATAGCTGTACCAAAAAAAACAGAAAATGTACAAGAACATCTGATATTGATGCCCAGTTACAATGAAATGATCAACCCTAGTTGTCAGTATTTGAAGAGCAACCTGGCATTCGTGTTGACATAGATGAAACGTCGGATGAAATAAGTTGTTTTTTCTTTTCTTTGTAATGATGTTATGAGGAAAATAAACACGGAAACCAACTGTTACACAAGTGCAACTTGACAAATAAAGTGCGAAGAAAGTATGAAGCAGAACTCTATTCGGCAGTGGTGGGTAACTGTTAAACTTCAGAAGCTGTACTATTTTATTATTTTTTGCATTAATTTTGCACATGTTCCTAGTGAAGAAACAAAAAATAACTGACAACTTGTACAATGATAACATCATGCACTGACTTTTTCCTGATGGCCTCCACAGCTGAGATTGATTTTGAGCAATATTATTTATGTTGCTATTGAATAACAATTCATTATACATTCCCAGAAATTAGTTAAACCATGGTCCACTTTATAAAGTTAGGCCCTTTTTGATCAATTTCTCCAGCAATATTTTAAACCCTCACAATTGACAAAAGCACGTGTCCTTTCCTTAGGCAGTTACATTTTAGGATGTACGTAATAAATAAGCCCGACAAATATTGATTAAAACTTGACATTGTTTGTTACTCCAAACAGTGTATGTGTTAAACTGTGCGGTATACACTGGCTGTGCAGGTAGATTTCAGAATTAGTTAGAGAGTAATGTTCCAAGTTTGTGCTACCCTCATTTGAGTAAAAATCACCCACTTTTCATGAACCCATTTTACACCAGTCCATCATTACTTGACAATTTATGGGAGGAAAAATACCTTGGCAGTAGGACTGTTTAGAAAAACCAGAAAGGATAGCCTAATATTTTCAAAACTACCGAGCTGAAGAAAGTGAAAAGTATTTTCCGCAGAAGAAACCATCTACTTTGTGAAGTGTACAGGCACATCCCCCTATCTTATTTAAATTTGTATAAATCAATTTTTTTTATTTCAATTTAAATCTTTAGTTACAGGCTGTATGCCTTACTCAGTATTGCTTCATCAAGTATTCGGCACAATACAGCAGGATTCAATAACTTAGTAATTAGGGACATGAGTAAATTAAATTCAGTTGTCAAAATTTAAATATATAATACAGTTAGAAACTTTAGAGTAGAGTCTTGTGTTTAGTTCTCTGGCTTGTTCGGTTTCAAATTGACGACAGTAAAAGTTTAATTAATTTTGTTTATATAACCTTTTCTTGTATTTTTCTTAATTAAAAATTTTTGGCAGTTTTTTATATTTTATAAATTTTCCTGAAGAAGTGAGTAACTTCTTGTGTTGCAATCTTCTCCAGGCTGTAGGATTTCTGGCACCAACGTTGTGGACAATTGCCTGCTTCATGGAATTTCTTCATGACGTAGGCTGTTGATGCAAGTTGGTTCACGGGGTTGCTTAGGGTATTGCACTGGGAAATGTAGTTCCATTGATGTGCATATTTTGTCCCCAATTAACGTATTTGTGTCTGTATTCTTTACTATTTTGATGTAAAATCTATAGATTCAATATTTGAAACCTTTCGTTACATGTTTAAATGTAATTTTGCTGTTGCTGGTAGATTTGGATCTTGTTGTATCACTCCGCCCAGGAATACCTTAGCTACAATGTGCTTGCCGTAAAGAGAGACAGTTATCAGTCAGCAGTCGCCAGCAAAAGACAATACGTCACTAAGATAGTAGTGAAGCAGTCAGCAATTGCTAGAGTCACGAGTGGACTGTGACAAGACACAGTCGTCAGTCAGGAGTTGCGACAATCAGGAGTGAAATTAGCCAGAGAGTTGGTTATTATCAACAAAATGTAAAATTCAGGACAGTCGTGCAGAGATGGCGGGGAGAGGAAGATGCGTACAGTTCGCAAGGGCGCAGCAGGGAACGATGGAGACATGCTAGAATTTATTTTGTAAAGAAATAATTGTGTATAATATTATGTGTAATATGTAAGTTTTGTGACTACGTAATACAAGGTTACCATTAATTTACGAATGGTATTTATGTTCAGAATCTTTAACAAATCTTTCTAAGAAAATTTATTTATAGGGTAAAAACAGTAACTAATATCACATTGCAAAATTATTTTACCATGCAAAAGCTACGAATGTATTTATTGTTAAAATTTACAGGAAATTATAAACTTTTTTTTTTTTCTGTAATACATTTATGTTTATCAGAATTTCCTCCTACAAAAATTTGTAAAGTGTTAAAGTACCCCAGCATTCTCAGCAAAATTTGCTTATAAAGGGTGATATTTCAAAGTGTTAAAACAAACTACACTAGACCCTCGATTTTACGAATACTGATGGTTCAATTTATGACATTCGTAAAATCGCTACCTTCGTAAAATCGATTGAGGCCAATTTTGCCCCCAACCCCTTTACCAAATTTTAAAATGGCATTTTTTCCGCAAGGTATATCCAGTGGGATCTCGATTTTCGTGGCTTTTTGTGGAAAAGTAAGACAAGTTGTCATTAAAATATAAATTTATATCACAAGACTGACGTCTTCCGATCAAAATGGTACCCCTGAACGGTAAATATGACTGACCCGTGTCCTGGAGAAAAAAGAGAAAAAAATAAACACCAAGCACCGAGTGTCTTCTCGCGAATACATAGTCTGACATCCATATCGTTTCACACGAAAAACGGCAAATAATAACTTGAATTTAAGTTTGTACCAATAGACAAACGTCTTCCGATTAAAATCACACCTACGAACGATCAATACCACCAATCCACGTCACAAAAATAATAAAACACTAAGCACGGATGCCTGCTCGCGCTCGTGTAGTCTTGATGTCCGTATCGTTGCGTGGAAAAATAAACCTAAAAAGGTTTACAGGAGGACTCTTGTCAAAAGAAACTAAAATTAGTGTCACACGCAACATTTTTTCGGAGGCCGCCAGGCTGGTGTGCTATCCTTTGCAACACGAAAATAATGAGAAAAAAAGAATCAAGTGAAGTTTGAAGACAAGCCTTTGTGCTGGACTATGTTCGGTACTTGTGGCCTTTTAACGATGGAACACCACGGCAAGAGTCGAGTTAATGCAAAAACGGTGCCGTCAACGAGTCTAAACTTAGTCACTTATGCCGTTCTTACCCGTTGTCCAGTTGTGTTTACTTTCAAATGGTCGCCTGGCTGATGTGTAGTGCTGATAACGCGTCCCACCCTCTTTCTTTGTCTTGCTTCTAGCGTGCAGTCATGCACGCATACGTACACACATACACACACACACTCTCTCTCTCCCTCCTCCCCCCCTCCCCAAATTGGGCGCAGTATTCTCACGCAGACAAATGACACGTGCGTCACGGAGAAATTTCATTTAGGCCGATGCCCTGACCACAGCGTCGGCGCTAGAAATCTTACAGTCTGGAGGAGATTGCAAGTCAAAAAGTTTCTCACTTCACCAGCAAAATTTAATAAACTACTGAAAACTGCAAAAACTCGAAAAATAACATATTGTGATGGTCATTTTCAGTGGTTGGGTGCGGGTAGAGGTGTGAATACGAAAAATCCTGTGGTGCACACGGTAATAGAGATTATCTTTACCGGCATTATATAAGCGTGAAAGCGGGCTGATATAGGCTAGGGGAAGGGGAGGGTTTCGGGTTGGATGTCTGCAAGATATTTTCCTTCAAGGTGGGGGGGGGGGTGAGGATATAGATTGAAATTTCCTGGGAAACGCGTTGCAAGTTGTTTCCCACACTGATGTTTGGAAGGTAAGAGGGTGAGGGGGGTGATCTGCAGGCCATGTGACAAGCATGTAACTCTAGCTGTCACTGCCTTGTTATCTACGAAGAGGAAGCTTTCACTTCAGGCTTTCACTTCATTAAAAAGAAATGAGGGTAGACAAACTGTGTAACATTCATAGTGCCCACCGGCCGAACGTTGCTCTCAGATGTATGCCGTCACATTTTTCAACAGCTTTAACTTTTTTTTTAATTTTTTTAAATTTTTTTTTAATTTTTTGACCGTTTCCGAGAGTATATTCGTAAAATCGCTACCTTCGTAAAATCGGGGGTCTAGTGTAGGTGTCTCAATAAGCAAGCAACTGCCCATGTATGAAGCCTTGGCTTCCCAGGGTGAGCCACATCAAAGTGGAATAGTTCACCAACATGTCCCCATGAATTCTGTCATGGTAGAAAGTTTTGAAAATTTTAATATACAGTACTCTACTTCTTGTAGTCAGGACAGCCTCAAGAGATGGCACATTCTACACGAAAAAGTTTACATTGTACCAGAGGCTCTAACAAACAGATCTGACATGTGGGCTTGCAAGCAGTGACAGGGTCCTTCACCTCGTCTCTTTTGCCACGAGTGTAGCAGCAGAGGCAGTGCAACATGTGCATAGAGAAAGGAAGGAATACACTGAGGGTTAAGACAACAGTGCAGTTAGTACCCCGAGGACCATTTCAGGACTCTGCCGCCCCTTTATCATAAATGTGTTTAAAACAATGAAATCGGTAATCAATACCCTGGCCACGACCACTTCATGCACCTTTTGCCCTGTACCTTGCATTATTAACTATTTATGCTAAGTTATGTTTCTCTATAGGCAGCACGCACTCAATTCAAGTCACATGCAAACAACTCAAAAATAAGAAACTCTTAGGTAAAAAATTCTCTCCAGTGTTTGTTTCACCACCTCAATAGCACAGGTCTAATTCTTATCACTCTAATATGTTGAGAGCATGTTGTTGTGTAAGTATAGGCATAGGCCTAATTACATTCTAGTAATTTTTTATTTAATATTGTTTTACAGTCTTCATAACGCGAGTGCCCCTGGTGATGGTTGTTGACGAGCACCAGGCACGCCATGTTCTCACCCATTCTTTGAGATGTAGTGAGCAGACAAGATCACCCAGTTTGAACAAAGCTACATTTAGACACAGATGTTTACTGGCGACAGGAAACTTCAACTATGTATCGTCTGACTAGCAGTGCTGTTGTAACGTAATTAATCCCGGAACAATTTGTTTTACTTCCCTGGGCTTTTTCTCACAATGTGTTCACATTGCTGGGTGCAAAAATTTCAACTTCAAATCTAGCTGCCAGTCGGCACATGCACATTCGTCCCAACTTTGTTTAATTAGAAGTTGTACGTATATTGTGATAAACTAGTAATTACCCTAATCTAACAACATAACTCTGTTACATTTAAGTCCTTAATTAATTGTGCTCATTCGCAATATTCTCATTAGGGTACCAACTTGGTGTAATATCTGCACATACGTAATGTACTCAATGAAGAAACAATGGTAGTATGTGTCATTCCAAGTGTACTGGTGTTCCTCTTGGGTGATAAAGTGGGGAAGAGTGTATATATTCGTCATCATGAAATCCTGCCGCACTGAACACTAGATACCCTGAGAAGATTTGTGCTCCCTTCCTCAACCAGGTAATTACTGGAGTGGTTCATGACCTGCTAACACCCTTAAATTCCTAGATTATCAGGACCAACGGCAATAAGGTATCAAGGTATTAAATCATATAAATTATATCTGAATACAAATACAACACAAAACTCTTCAGTTTTATGTTATCAGCATATGTATGATGATATTTAACTGCAATAATGTATCACACTTCTGATGCAAGTCCTAAAAGGTAACTTGAACCCTTTTTATAATGTAAATTAAAAACTATAAAGTTAAACAATCAAAATATTTACTCACAATAACCTAAAATTTAAACCAACTGACTTGCCTGTAATGTAAAACTTATTTACGTAAAGTAGAGAGAAAGAACCAAAAAATACAGACAAACAAAACTTTCACAAAAATTAAGTGAGCAAATAAAAAATATAATACACCATACTTATACGTGCACAGATAACATGGGTGCCAACAGAGAGAAATGCCAAGATATTTTTCCTGAGAGATAGAAAATAACTTCTCTACACAACAGTTTCGGGCGGTGCCAAACAGTAAACATTAGGTACGTACAAGAAGCCGAAGAGGGAACTGGTAACTAGGAACGAACGGTCGCTGGTTTACAGAAAGCGTCCCTCGACCAGTCCCTGAGCGGCTGGTAGTGATTAGCAAGCAAAATGCTTATTGAACTAACTGGAAGCGTGAAGGGATTCCTGACGACATATGGTTGACGGGGCGGAACAGCACTCGCTGCGAGTCTCCTCGACTGACAAACACAAACAACAGGCGTGAGAAGGTTCAGCAAGTCGCACAGCCGCCAACATCAACAACACAGGTTAAACAACACACTCTGTGTCCTCTAACCTCTCCAACTTCCACGCAATATGTAACTCTTTCCACTCTTAACACAGCAATCTCCATGCTACACGGTTTAGAAGAAACCTCGTTCCGCTATTTGAAAACATAGTTAACACTTATTAATATATTTCAAGGAGCTAAATTTCATTTCCAATAATCATATGCATACAGTATATCAAAATATTTTATCTAACAAACAAAAATTTAATTTTTTCAAGGCTATAGTGTAAATAATAAATAGCTTACTTCACAAACAAAACAGAAGTAAATACAACTTCAAATTTTCTTACGTAACACAAAATGCACAAAACAAACACCTGTTCCAACAAAGTAACAAAATAATTTAACCACCACTTGACATGGTAAAGAAAAGTTTACAACACACAATATGTGACAGCAGCTGCTCAAAGTTATAATAGTCTCTACAATAACACATGTGTACACAGAAGTACTCTACAGTACCAATCATCATTTTTCTTTTATTACAAAAACGACATGTTTTCATTTGCTAAAGAAAAGAAAGTAGGAAAGAAAATAGGAAAGTACAAACATAAGTTTTAAAAAAATTATAAACGTAAATAAACGCTGAAGCTTGCAAATAAATCCCAACAATCACACAACATAATCATTCACACACAAATTACAAGGTATTTAAAGATGGAAAATCACCTGCCCCACACAAATTTTGGCCAAACAATATTTAAATACAAAAATTCTGCATTGCTGCATAGTTGTTAAAAATGTTAAGCTCTTCATTACTCAGTATGAATTAACACACAGTGGACATTACAAAAAATCCTGCTCAGATGTTCTTGTAACTCGAGAACTAATTACTTTTAAAACTCAGATTTGTTCAAGAAGTGCAGCACATACAATAACCTAACAACTATTTCTTCTGCATCAATCACTTGGATCATAAATGTACTAACCAAAATCATTACCAGATAAGGATTCCAACCTGTTTGCAGAAATATGAAGCAAATAAAATTGGTTTGGAGAAAATCTTGCAGAATGTATATAATACAGATTACTTTCTTAAATAAATATACTTATTTAAGCAAAGTATGACTTTAGAACAGCGCAATTCATACATGAACTGCAAAAAAAAGTGGACAGGCTGGTGTTACATGAAAACCAAAATTTGTTCGTTAAATCCAAAGGTTACTTATATTTTGAAAAAAATTTAACTGAAGTAGATGTAGAAATTTACGTACTATAGCATCAAAAATTCATTGTCGACCTCACTCAATCAGCAATGTACCTCTACAAACCAAGCATAGGTACTGTTTGCTAACGGAACTACTACACCACCAAAAAAATCAAGCCAAATAAATACATGTTACAGAAGTAACATTAATGCTATAATGAAGGAAAAATGCCAGGTTCAATAGATTAAACAAAAGCTAGACCAAACACACGCTACTTGTGCTATCAGTCTTGGTCAGAGTAGTTAATGTAGTTTCCTGAACGGGTTCAGGCGGTGGTGTTACCTTACTAAGCAACAAGTACAACAGGAACACATTATAGAAGACTAGAAAATGGCCACCTGGAAACCAAACAACTAGCAAGAACTGTAATTAAACTGACGAACAAGTGAAACATTTGTAAGGCATTGTCTGCAATGATGAAAGAATATCTCAAAATTCTGCAAAATAAGGTCTGCGTGCAAGTTATAATTAGGAATATAAACAATCATATGAAATAACGTGAATAAAGAGCACGAGAAGCACCATGATTATTGTGACAGTGTTATAGCACAGTAAGGAGAGTTGACTGCATGCACAAACGTCCTGTAGACATACAAGACAGTATGACCAGCACTTCCAATACATCTCCACCATGCTACTAGTTTGCATGAAGTCTGGTCAATGCAGTGATAAACTACTAATCACGTGTTCTGAGTGAGCGAGAGATTTCTGGTCAGCGCTTAACATCTAGGTCTTCAGCGCTGGTGAAGGGTGACATGAGGCGAGTATGGAGCAGCGCAGGAATGAAGTTGCAGGGAAACTGGAGATCCCCGAGAAAATCTGCCGACCAGCAGCATCGTCTGGCACGATTCTCACATACAAAAATTTGGGGACTGACACCACCAGGATTTGAACCCGGATACCTACTGGTAGGTTGTCGCCACTTGGCAACAGTAGCATGTTGTATTGTCAGCCCCCTTGCCTGGCGTGCTTCTCCCCAGTGTCGTCAGACCAAGAGGGAGGACAGTGTGCGACAAGGGGGTTAAGACGTGAGCTGAAGAGCGACATTCATGATAGGGCTTGACTTAAGTGGATCTATTAAATGGGTGTAAATCAAACAGGAATTGTTATTCATTTTAGTTAGGGTAACCTAGCTAACTACGCGAATGCAGTACCGAATCAGACAGCCTCTGCACGCATGCAAAACTGCATGATTGGATGATTAATTATCTCTCCAGCTCCCCTTTACACTATACTATTACAAATACCTACAAGTTAATGTCTATATGGTACTAGTTTCTGTACATCGTCCCATGATACTTAACAGGATTTGTGTGTGTTGATTAATCTACTAGTTGATATAACTATGTCCTAGTACTATCAGGGTGTGTATTTTTTTTTCTGCTTTCAGCAAAAAACTGCGCTGGCAAAATTCATGGTCTGTATTTATTTCTGCCGTAATTGTAGTAAACTCAAAGATAAACTGTCACAGAATTTCGCAAACAGAATGTCTAAACTAAAATTTAGCTTGTCAAAATGTAATTTATTAACAGTGACAAAATTATGGCAAATATCAGTAAAATGTTTGTGAATTTTCTTTATACGCAGTTTATATGTGAAATAGGCCTAGATATACGTAACTTCAGTTGATTATCTCAAGTATAACATACAATTGAAAAAACATTCAGTGAACTATATATACAAGTTAATAATTCCTGAGATTGCGTTAACTTGAATGTTTGATGTAAAATATTAGTATTATGCTTGTCTTTTGTAGCCTACTAAAATAATCAATTACATTACCCACTTTGTTTTATTTTCATCAGATACATGCCTACAACATTCACTATTGTAAATAAATGTGAACACTTAGCCATATTTGAAATAGAAACATAAAAAACTTTCCTTAATAAAACACATAACGATCACACATGTTACTGAAATTCTGTTGTAGTCAGTTTTTATTATTAACTCAATGTTCAGTACCATAAATACATGGTATTTATGAAGTCTTAAAGATGTAAAATGAAAATTTTGCTGTTTCATAGCCAAATATAGCTCTAAATAAAGAGTTTGGCAATTGTAAAAGTAACAATTTATACAGCAAGAATAAATTTAAATCGTTCATTCATATATGTACAGTCATTTCTGATACTTTTATGGGTGCGATATGGAAATATGTTGATTGCACAATGTTAACAGTTTGTGCGAGCATTGCTTCAATGTGGAGCTAATTCATGTCATCTCTCGGAGGAAATTTGAACTGCAATGCAGGGTTGTGGACACCGCTGTGTGCAGAAGATGAAAGTTTCCGACTACCGTGTCACGTCGTCTTGTTTTAATGCGTGAAGTTATGTAGTCAGTACGTATCTAAGTACGTTTATAAATAATTTGGGTTTTTCCTGGTCCCATTTAATGAAATTGTGTAAATATTTTAACATATTTCAAAACTGAGGAAGCCTTGATTGGCGGAGTGGCTAAATCACCCGCCTACCACCAAGGTGATCCGGGTTCCAATTCCAAGCAGGAAATAAGCCCAAATTTTTGCGTACGGGAATCATGCCAGATGGTAAAGCTATTCGGCAGGTTTTCTAGTGGATTTCGTGATTCCTCCGCCACTCCATTCCTTTGTTGCTCCATACTTGCATCATGTCACCTCTCTCTAGCGCTAAAGATGCAGACGTTACATGCAGACCAAAATCTTTTCACTTAAGAACTGAGCCGAACTATGAGAAATGTTAAAGACAAAAGTGTTTCAAATTTTAAAGAAGTTTGGAATTAATTTACATAAATATGAATGTTCAACAAAATTACAAATTTATGAAGGTTCATGCAACTTGTCCTATTGTGAATTCAAATTAAAGAGATTGAAATTGTGATGTTACAAGAAATCTTCCTTTTTAAACTGTGAGAACACAGAAACATTTAGCAAATCTATTTGCAAGCCAGTGATGGTCAAATGACTAACAATCGGTACAATCACTTTTGCTCTCGTGACCACATTGAACAACAGCTTTTTTAAAGCAGATTTGTGAAATATGTAAAAATTAAAACACACATTAAGTTCAAAGCTTTGATTCTAAGTACAATTGTTCCCTAGCTATTAGCATCATATGAACGCAACATAATGACTTAAAAGACATGTAAAAACAGACAGGCAATATTGTGACAATACTAGCTTAATTCCACATGATGTCAAAAAATTTTACTGTGAATAGACTTAGTACAGTATAATTAAAACACTATATTAGGTGAGAGTATTACTTTTCCAAGCAAATTACAATAGAGAAACTTAGCAAGTTTGGAAAATCGGCAATCTAATTAAATAAATAACTATCTAATGAAATACCATGTAAATTGAAGACAACTGTTTCAAAATCTAAATACATAAAAATAAATGTCTGTATGTGTGTTACGTATGCATACCTGTACCATTCATACAATTGCAATGAAAATGAAACTGAGTTGTTTGTGTGCCCGGGAAGATTTCTAACAAAAAAAAGGTAAGGAAATGGGACAGCGAGGTCATTAGAGAGTAGAGACATGACACACAACTTGGTACAATGACAGGATCTAGGAGATGAGTCAGTCAATGCTTTTTTTGTTAACGAACCATTCAAACATTTGCCTGGAGTGATTTCAAGAAACCATGGATGGAAAACCGAAATCATAGTGGTCAGAGCCAGGAATCAAACTCAGGTCCGCCCTAATGACGGGGAGGGGGACAGAAAATGTTACCTAACAATTATTGCATTAAATTTAAAACAATGCAAAAAAAGTTTATCATTGTTTGGTTACTTATAGAAAACAAACAGTAAAGTTCTCATATAGAAGTGCAGTAGTAGTAGTAGAGAACAATAGACCAAGACAGCTATATACTTGGACACTTCCAGAAACAGCACTGCACGTACCGTTACTTCTTGACCAAAATTGTGTAATAACAAACAGGATACAGTAGATAAAAATAGAGCAGCCACAGTAAATAAATTACAATGAGTTAAATAGTAGAATAAATTTTCCGACACAAAAATCACGACGGCTGTAACAGGACACAGAAATCACCCAGTTCTTGTGGCAATAGAAGCCATGTTGCTGTGAAGTCGGAGATAACCATGAGGACAAAAAACAAAAAAACCCAATCTGGCAAGGTATAAGAGGTAACTTCAATAACAAAGATGAATAGTGCCAGGACAGGAACTAAGCACCAGTTAAACACAAAGGTATCACAGACCCTACCAATAACACCACGGCATCACAGACACATCCAATAACACCAAGGTATCACAAACACTTCCAATAACACGTAGGTATCACAGACCAAACCAATAACACCAAGGTATCACAGACCCTACCAAAAACACCACGGCATCACAGACCCTACCAATAACACCACGGTATCACAGACCCTACCAATA